>VSMD01018505.1:0-131044 GCA_008750895.1 Mirza zaza | reverse complement strand
CTCTGGGCCTGGGGGGGCACGGGACTCTGGGCGCTGGGGGGCACGGGCCTCTGGGCCTGGGGGGGCACGGGACTCTGGGCGCTGGGGGGCACGGGCCTCTGGGCCTGGGGGGGCACGGGACTCTGGGCGCTGGGGGGCACGGGCCTCTGGGCGCTGGGGGGCACGGGGCAGAGAGGAAAGCCCCAGACACACCACGCATGCTCACACACTCACACTCACACTCACTGACACACTAACACAAGCCACACACACACTAACACGCTCACACTGACACACTCACACAAACCACACACACTCACACACACTCTCACACACCCACACACACACTCACACAAACTACACACACTCTCACACATCCACTCACACACACTCTCACACACCCACACAAACTACACACACTCTCACACATCCACTCACACACCCACTGACACACCCACACTCACACACCCACTCACACACCCACATTCACACACCCATACACACACTCACACCCACACTCACCCACACCTCCCCCACCCACACCCACTCACACACACACCTACACACCCACACTCACCCACACATACCCACTCACACACTCACACACCTACACAGCCACACTCACCCCCACACAACCACACACACACCACACCCACTCACACACACCTACATACCCACACTCACCCCCACACCCCCACACACCCACACATACCCACTCACACACACCTACACACCGACACTCACCCACACAGCCACACTCACCCACACACATAGCCACACTCACCCCCACACACCCACACACCCACTCACACACCTACACACCCACACTCACCCACACACACCCACACTCACCCACACACACCCACACACACCCTCAGACACCCGCACACTCACACACCCGCACACACTAACACACACTCATACACACTCACTAACACAAACCACAAACATTCACACACTCACACGCTAACACAAACCACAGACACTCACACACTCACACACACACCCAGACACACTTAACCACGTGGTTCCGGCGCCCACCGGCAGCGACACCTCGCCCACAGCGGCGCTCGCAGTCCGCACGGCGGTCTGTGCTGTGCACTGACGACGCGTCCGCTCTGCTCTTGCGTGACGAGGAAAGCGTGAAAGCGCTGGAAGCTTGTTTTACTTTACGGGCAGCTTCACTTGTAACGTAAATGTCATAACAGGTAACATATACATATATGTTTTCATCACGTTATTTTTAAATGTTCACAGTTTTATTTTCATAAATGAAAAATTAGAAAAGTCATGTCACAGCTGTCGGCTAAAGCAGCTGTGCGCGTTCATCTGTGGCTGTCGACTGTAGTCGACGCTGGTACCGAGGTGGTTAAACACACCCAGAGAAAGTCACACACATCCCTACACACTCACACACACCCAGACACACTCATACACACCCACACACACCCACACACACCCACACACACCCACACACACCCACACACACCCACACACACACTGAAAGACACCCAGAAACACCAACACACTCAAACACACCAACACACACTCCCGCACACTCACCTTTTGTGGCCTCGGCCGTGTGGCCCCGCCGGCCCCCACCCCTGACCGCGCGCTCCTCCCTCCTGCAGCCGGAGATTGGTCTCCCTCCCACCCCCGCGTCTCGCGGCGGTCCCCCTGCCGTCGGGCGCCGTCGGTGTGCGCGGTTATTCTGTGGCTGGACGCTCTGACACCCGGGCCTCGCTGGCCCTGGCGGGACAGCCCTCCCGGCGCCGGCGGTTCCCAGAGCTGGCGCACAGCAAGCCCTCGCGCCTTTCCCGTGCCACCCACCCGGCCGGAGCCCGGACGCGCCTCCTCCTGCCCAAGCACCCAGTGCCAGGCCCCTACTGTCCCTGCTGCGACCACGCCGGGACCAGACAGCAGGCGACCAGAGACAGACCCATGACTTGGGGCTTCACCCCCATGAAACGGTTCAAACCAGCCGATCCTAGTTCTGCTTACCCTGCCTCGTCCGTTCCTTCCCGAGGAAGCCACGGTAAAGGCTCCGGCCCGCACTGTCCCCTCACTCCTGCCTCCTGCCAGCCTGGGTGCTCCTCCGCCCGGTCCCCATGGCACAGCATGCCCTGTCACCCTGGGGTCTTCTAGTGCGACAAACTCCTTCTCCACGGCGGTCGCCTCCTGCTCCGTCGGCCTCACCCTTCCCGGGTCTCCGTGGGAGATGAGTCAGGAAGTCGTCAAAACAAGGAGACGTGTGAGTTGTCCCTTGAAAGTGAAGGTTCTTTGGGACTGGTGTCCCCCAGGCTAGGATGGAAGGATGAGCTTGTGCCATGTCTCCAGGGAACAAGCATGGACCCTGTTTGCAGCAGGGTTGTCATCTGTCATGATGAAAGGGGCACCACCTCGCGAACTTGGGAACCCTAGACAAGCCCACTGCGACGCGATCTTCAAACCAGAAAGGACCTCACATCCTTCCAGATGAGAAGCAGAAAACTGTCCTCCTGCAGGCTGAATGTGGGCTGTAGGCATGTTCCGGCTTATACCGCGTGGAAATGCAGAATTGGAAGACGATGTTTAATGGCTGGGCGATTTCACATGAAAACCCACCTTTCTGGGGTCCCCAGGAAAGACCCGCTGCAGCAGCGGATGCTGGCTGGAGCTGAGAAACAGCCGCTCCCTGTGACGGGGCACAGACTCTTCCTGTCCTCACCTGGCCACTTCCTTCTGGTAGTATCCATTGGGTTCCTGAGTGCGTCTCCAGCTTACGGTCCTCGGAACCAGCTCGCTGCCTTTCTGCCTCCTTTTCGTTTCAAGCAACAGGTGAGAATATGGAGACCTGAGATGGGCGGTGACCTGCGCGTGGTGGCCAGGTGGAGACTCCAGCCCAGACTCTCGCCTCCCAGTTTCCCCGGCGTCAGGCAGCCTGGAGACCTCGGCAACCCCGCGCCCGGCACCCCACGCCCGGCACCCCACGCCCGGCACCCCACGCCCGGCACCCCATGCCCAGAAGTGGGGCGCGGTTCACTTTGCGCACATGCTTGGCGGGGAATTATCTGATCGCGGCAGGATGTTGAGACACTGGAAACTGAAAATTGAATTTTGAGCAAAGAAGTAAGGGAAAGGAGAAAAAAAACAGGAAAAGAAAAGAAGAAAAAGAAAGCCAAGGATCAAATTTGTTTTACATTTTAGGAGCTTTAATTAAAAGTCTAAAAATGCTTATTCTTAGAGAAAGATAAGAAATCACTTCTGAAGGGAAAAGGCTGACGCACAAATCACTAAATAAACATACCATGTACCTTGGAAAGCTACAATAATGAGATGTTGGCTGAATTAAAATAACCTGAAAGTTGAGGAATGTAACAAATAGAGCTATTAAAACTACAATGTGAGATAACCAAAACTCATGTCGTGTTTTGGCTTTATCTGCAAAATAAAGTTTCTTCGAATGTCTTAAAGTGTAGGTGGTTTAATGTTGATCAACACTCTTTGCTTTCTGCCTTTGCTATAGAATAAAAATTGGTTTACTGTAAGCTGACTAGTGCAGCCTGGAGTTGGGGCGTCACACCAGGCCTTCGAAAGACAGACTCACTCCCGTTTGATCTGGTCTACACCACTGTGATTTGCACAAAGCAGTCATTCACAAAAAATGAGTGCTTAGATTTGAATTTATAGGATGTACTTAGAATGAATTTTATCATTTTGAATCCATAGAATACAAGAATTGTAATGTTTTAGATCCGGAAGGGATAGTTTAGGTCAACCCCTTCAGAAGAAGACAGATCCAAAGGGAAAAATAATTTTTCTCAAGGCATGCAGCGAAATACAGTTAGAACTAGGAACCAGTTCTCTGAATATCAAGGACAACTGTACTTGAAAATCTCTGAATCTTTTTCATGGGGTCTTTATTTTTTAATGTAGTCAAGGCATTTTATAAAAACGGGGCTATATGCACTGTATTTGTAAGCTGCTTTTCCCCACTGGCCATAAACATCTCCTCCATGTGAACGTAAAATGACTCCATAGGGTGCCACCGTGCACCTGGCCCGCAAACCCCTCACTGATCTCTGATTGTTCCGCATTTAGAGTTTTCCACTTTCACCATTAAAATAGCCAGGTGTTTGTGCCTCCCTAGGGTGATTTCTTCAGGCTATTTACCCAGAAGTCAAAATATCTGTTAAATTCTAAGTCTTTACATACATTATTGATAAATTAATGTCTCTAAAAATTATCCCCATTTATATTTTTACCTCCAGGGTAAGATGACACCGTTATTGTGCTAGGAAACAAAGTTAAACAGTACCTTAAGTGTTAAATTTCTCAGAGCTTTGACATGCTAACACATATTGGTGATTAACCAAGAGGGAGTATATTAGTAATAGTTTTCCCAATTATGTGCATATGGAACTTTCCCTTCCCTCTGTGTGTGTGTGCATGCGTGTGTGCGTGTGTATGCATGTGTGTGTGCATGCATGTGCGCACACATGTGTGGGTGTGTGTGCATGTGTGTGCGTGCGTGTGCATTACATATAAACACAGGGGGATTCGCTCATATTTCACACAAAACAATTTGGGAAATATTGCCTTGGATATATTTTCTTGCTTTCATTTTAGCTTTTTGAATTTGATGTAGGTTTATTTGTTGTGAAAATTATTTCTTTCTTTTAAATAATGAAAACATTTAAGATTATAGATATTCTAAGTACAATTTTAGTCACTAGTTCTGATATGTAATGTTTTCACTGTGTCACTGCTGTTATTATACAAACACATGAAATTATAATTTAGATTTTTTTCTCATAAATATTTAAAAAAAATTTTTAAGTGGTTTCTTTCCAAATATTAATTGCTAATTTTGCATCATTATAGGAAGAGAGTGGATGTTATATAGTTTTTACTTTGGGAAAGTTATTGCAGTTTTCATTTTGCCCTAGAAGATAATTTTTTTAAGTCAACGATCCACATTTATTTGGAAGGGATTAACATACTGTAAATTATAAAGTTTATTATTTTCTATAAAGAACACAAAGTTTTATTATTCAGCTTCTTTATTTCCTCTTGCTTTAATCTATATCCGTTTGAAAGGGGAATTTTGTTTCCCTTTCTGATTTTACTTTGTCAGTTTATATTTCTGGTTTTAAAATTCCACGTGCTTTGACAATATTTGGCACATAAAGGTCCATGCTAATTGTATGTTTGTTCTGCACGGTATCTTTCTTCAGCGCAAAAATAGGCAGGAATTCTAACGCGTCTAACGTGGTCCCTTCTTTCTTTTGTTTTCTGTGGCTCCGCTTCATCTCACGTCCTCTCCTTGTTTAGGAAGATAAGCATTGCGAGTCTATTCGTGTGTTTATTTGAAATTCAATGTAAGTAAATAGACAAGACATACAATTGTTAGAGCATTCAAACTGCACAAAATTATGCAAAGTGAGTCTCTCCCCTGGAGATAACCACGTTACCCGTTCCTTTTATATTTGTTTCCATGCTTATGTAAATGACAAGCACACACACATTTTTTTTTTTTTTTTAAAACTGAATGTTAGCACACTGCATGCTGTTTTGTACTTCTCCTTTTTCACTTAACTCCGTAGCGGGAGGATATTCCATCTCTTTCCATATAGTTCCGTCTTCATCATCCCTGAAGACTCTTGCACCGTGAAGACATACAAATTATTCACCCACTACCATCCTGATGGGCATTCAGAGTTTAAACTCAGCATGTGCAAAGCCCCGGCTGTCGTTGACATCTTCCCTCTCCCAAACGACCAAGCCTTTTCCTCGCTGTGCTGCCTGTGTTTGAACGTGGCATCCCTCTCTCCAGCTCAGTTGTTTAAACCGGAAGGACATCCCTGATCCCATCTTCCGCCCCTCTCTGCAGAGGTAACCAGTCACGCACATCTGTTGACTGCGTTGTCCAAAGATCACTCAAGTCTGTCCCCGAATGTCCATGTCCTTCCTCAAGGAAGCCGCCACTGTCACCCTTCCGGATGCCCCTCTTCAACCTTCTCTTTGCCACCATGTCCAGCTGACCACTGCAAAACGCAACGCAGTTAATGACACTGCCTTGTGTGAAGCCTTTCGCTGGTGTTCTGTCGACTTTAGCCAACAGCCATGATATGACTTTTTCTAGTTTTTCATTTATCAAAATAAAATTGTGAACATTTAAAAATAACCTAACGAAAACATATTACCTATTCTGATATTTACATGACAAGCAAAGCTGCCTGTAAAGTAAAACACGCTTTCAGCGCTTTCAAGCTTTCCTCGTCACGCAAGAGCAAGACGGACGCGTCGTCAACGCACAGCACAGACCGCCGTGCGGACTGTGAGCGCCGCCCGTGGGCGAGGGCTCGAGGCCGGTGGGCGCCGGGCTGAAGTGGTTAAACAAACATCCTCTAGAGCAGCAGTCGCCAACCTTTTTGGGCACCAGGGACCGGTTTCGTGGAAGACAATTTTTCCAGGGACCTGGGTGAGGGTGGA
This sequence comes from Mirza zaza, assembly GCA_008750895.1. Taxonomy (NCBI): domain Eukaryota; kingdom Metazoa; phylum Chordata; class Mammalia; order Primates; family Cheirogaleidae; genus Mirza; species Mirza zaza. Next base: position 124,591 of record VSMD01018505.1, on the reverse strand, counting down.
TGGTTTCGGGGAGACTCAAGCGCATTACATTTATTGTGCACTTTATTTCTATTGTTGTTATTATGTTGTAATATGCAATGAAATAACTATACAACCACCATAATGCAGAGTCGGGGGGAGCCCAGAGCGGCTGTGGATGCAGATGGAGCTTCCCTTGCTCGTCTGCCGCTCTCCTCCTGCCGCCAGGCCAGTTCCTGACAGCCCACCGACCGGGACCATCCGAGGCCCAGGGCTTGGGGACCGCAGCTCTGGGGATACTCTGACCCGCATCTCTCTGATCTCTGCTGCCGTGCCGGGCGAGCCCGTCTCTTTCCCCGGCTCCTCCCGCCTGCCTCTCGCAGCACCGTTGTGAGACAGCAGGTCCCCGAGGTCCGGGGCCGCCTCCCCGCCCGGCACTCCCCGCCCTGCTCTCGTCTGCAAGCCCCCGTGCCACGTAAAGTGACCCACTGACATGCCGGAATGTGGACGCCTTTGGGGGCCATCGTTCCGCCTAAAAAACTGTGCTTCCTATTCGGTTGAGGAATGTGGCGGGGGAGAGCGATTTACTTCATAAATATTTTTATCCCCAAAGTGCTTCAGAATCTGACCCTTTAAAAGGGTCACATTCATTTATCTGGAAAATTGCCTTTCGGGACGCTGGAGATGCTGGAAAAATGAGGCAGCGGTGCGCCGTGGCCCCGAAAGTGAGCATCTCAAATGTAAGACCCGTCGCCACGGAGCCACCAACAGGAACCCGCACCTGGCTGGGTGGAGGCCGCGGCTCTGTCGCTTTTGCGCCACGGGCCCGCGGGGGAGCCACCGCCATGAGGACCGAGCTCGGTGGAACGAGCCGCTTCAAGCACTGGGATTTTGCGACTGCAGGTCCAGCCCCTTTCTTGCCCTCCTTGTTCTCGAAAGGTTAAATAATTGGGTTTTTGCAAAATGATCAACAACCGAAATTTCATAGCAGCTATGCACTGTCAGAGTAGCAGAGGCGTCATCAAAGCTCTTAAAGAATCGCTCAACCCCATCCCGATTCACGGCAAAGCACAAAGACAGAATCAGACCACCGAGAGTGACCACTGGGCCTCCATCATCTGCAGCAGGTATGAGGTCAGGCAGCCTCCGCTTGCCACTCTTGCACACCGATAGGACGTCCTTTTGCCTCTGAGTTGACGTTTGTGGTCCTCCCACAAGTGCATACATACAGTGCTAGTTTTCTTAAAACCTGGACGCTTTTTAACGACTCTTTCCATGCTATAAAACAGTGACATATAACTGGCAAATGGCAACAATCACCTGAATTGGAAATGCAGTTAACCACCTCTGTTCTTTTTGGTAGGGTTAAAGAGCATTTCAGAGACTTCATATTGACAGGGTTTCTCCCTTGCACACAAAGGCTTCAGGATTTATCGATGTGTCTTATTGCATTCTTCACCTGTCTCTTGTCTTTAGCAATTTGCTGGAGATTTGCTGGGCAGTTCAGTGCTGTGTTGACTGTGCAGGGTCCCTTGGCCACGACTGTATCAGAACATGCACGTTGGCTGCATTGAACATTCTGCTTACTGAAATGGCGAGATCAAGCTCATTTCAAAATAATTGAAAATGGATGAGCAAAACATAACCTACCAAATTAAAAAAAAAAAAAAAGAGTCTGCTGTAAAAGACAACTTGCAAGTCACGGCAATCATCCACTCTTCCAGTTTAAGTTTTCTACTGGGGTGGAGGTGCTGGGGAGGGAATAGCCATGCCCACTCCCAGGCTGCCGAGTGAGCAGCAGGAAGGTTGGGGTGCGAGCTCGCGGAGCTGAGCTAGCCCTGTGCATGGCCACGCTTGTCTCCGGCAACCCGTCTTTCTATTCGGCAGATTTTCTGCAGAGCTCAACTCAAGTTCCCTGTGTCACCCACCGCAGTGGCCTCAGACGTGGGTGTGCATAAGGATCCCTGGGAGAGCTGTTAAAACACAGATTCCTGGGCCTGACCGTGGGAGATCTGGAGTAAGGTCCTGGCATTTGCGATTTTAAAAAGTTGCCATCTGAAGTCTGAGGCTGCTGGCCTGTGGACCACGCCTCGAGTAAGGCCGCGCGGCCGCAGAGAGCCGGTTGATTACAGAGCGAATGAAACAGGGCCCGGAAGTCTTGGCAGTTTCCTTTTCTGCTTTGCCGTCTATCTTTTCCGGTGTGTCTCGTGTTTTGCCGGCTGTCTCTGTGACCCCTGCAGCCCCTGCCCCTTTTAGGGTCTGATTTCCCCTGTCTGTGTGATGAGGACACCTAGTTCTAATGGCCATGCCCACGGTCCACCACTAAGACCTCATCGGTAGCTGGAGGCCCTGGGGGAGGTGGCATTAATCAACCATATGCATCTTTCTTATCAATGTCTAGCTGCGGTGGTAGTGAACTTCTATTCCCCCGTGTATTCTGGCATAATCCGTGTTCTTCTCCACGCATCCCATCAGGAGACACGTCAAAACCTCTTGTCCTATTACTAGTGAAGGTGGTACCTGCTGGATTTTTCTTCTGTTAAGTTATTTTCCCTTTGTCATTAATAAGTATCATGTGGGGAAATCCTTTGAAATTCTATAGATACTTCATTACTCATCAAACTTTCATCACTAGTGTTATTATCCATTAACGATTCTCGTATGAGAACGATTACTGCCATTGTAGTAATGGAAGTTGCCAAATGATGATTTTCTAGAATATAACTCCTAAGAGTTTAGTCTTTTGAATGAATTTAAGAACGATTTTGTTAAATATATACATACACACACACACACAAAAAAAACCTTAGTAGAAGTATTAGCTCGGGATGTAACCAAATGCCATAGACGGGGTGGCTTATGCAACAGAAATGTATTTGCTCGGTTCTGGAGGCTGGAGTATTTTAGGGTGCTGGCATGGTTGGGGTTGGGTGAGGGTCCTCTTCCTGGCTTGTGGGTGGTGCCTTCTCACTTTGTCATCAAATGGCAAGGGAGGTTAGGTGTGGGAGAGAGAGAAAGAAAGAGAAAGAGGGAGAGAGAGAATCTTTCTTCCCATTCTGATAAGTCCTATTGGATTGGAGCCCCATCCTCATTCAACCTTAGTTACCTCCTAAAAGCCCAAATAGTCACATTGAGGATTAGAGCTTTAACATATGGATTTTTTTGGGGGGGGAGGGGGCAGTTCATTCCCTAGCATTGGGATTGTAAGGGGAATCGTATCATCTTTACAAAGTTATTTTGTGAAATTGAGATCTTTGTGATATGGAAACTTTCCCTCTAGGGACATGGCATATATGTTAATTTCTTCAAGGCATATTTTGTTATTTAATAAAAATCTGTGGTTTCCTTCATTTGTGCACAGCATACGTACTGTTGTGTTTATTTCTAGGGATTTTATACTTTTTCTTGCCATTCCAAAGGTAATTTAGTTTTCATTATGCTTTCTAGCTAAATAGTTCTGGAATACAGGGAAACTATTTGTTTCATGTACTATTTATTTCATATTTCCTAATTTGTTTTAATAATTTTCTAATCGATCTTCCCGAACTACTCAGGGAAATTTTTTTTTTTTCACTTTCAAATAGTGTTAATGTGGTCGGTTCCTTTCTTATGTTTTATCCATTTGTTTTCTTTTTCATTTTTTTTTCTTGTGTTATTTAATTACTCGAGCTTTCAGAACAATGCTGAACAGCTGTGATTAACGTGGTTCTCCAGACATGGTCCTGATGCTAACGAGGAATTCTCGGGAGTTTCCGCACAGGTGAGCACAGTGCGGGGCAGGGCCAAGGCTCGGTGCTTGAGCAATGAAGCCTGGAGCCAAAATGTACCTGAGTCCTAACCCAGCTCCTCCACTGACCAGCTGTGAACTTGGGCAAGTTACTGGAGGTCGTTCTTGAAAACATCACCTGTGGAGGCGGTAACACTATGTTCCTCATGGATTTGTTGGAAAAACTAAATCCATTTACATGTCAAAATATTTTAATAGAAACTAACTTCTAATAAGTCCTCTATTAGGTGCTTGCCCTATTTGTAAATACGATGTTGTCTGTTAGCTTGGAATATTTTTTATCATTTTAACAAAATACCACATTTTTTCCTGGTTAACTAAAAGCTTCTATAGGAATGGGTGTGTACCATTATGCATTGTCTTTTCCCCTCTTTGATGTGATGAACTATAAAAATAGATTTCCTAATATTGAACCATTTCCTTTAATGTAATGGAATAAACTGCCTTAACATGGTGTGAAAGTTTATTTAAAAAATCATTTTATTATGAAAATTTTCAAAACAGGCAAAAGTAGAGAAAAGAGCATGATGAACCCTTACAGCTGGCTTCAACAATCACCAGCGTTTTCCAGTTTGTGGTAAGTCTCATATATTATTCTTCATATATGCTCTGAATTATATTTGGTAATATAATTTTTTGGATTATATATGCTCATGTATGGTTCCGTATTATGTTTAATGCAATGTAAAATATAGTAACATAATGCATTTACATCCATATTTTGTAAGTGAGATTGTCCTAGTTTTCGTGTGTGTGATATGTTGTTTTTTTTTAAAGTCAGTATTATGTTCACATTGCAGAATAGAAATTATGTTTTATATTACCATTTTATATAAATATTCTCTTACGTTTATTTTTCTCTTGCCATTCCTGCATTCAGTCCATTCGTGGCTAGGGCATTTAAACCCTGCCTCTTTTAGGAATGGATAACACAGAAGAAGATATAAAATGAAAAGGTTACTGTTAGGTTGAGGGTCGAACAAGCGTTTTAAAAGATTTCATAGAGAGCCAAGCTTCCAAACTAAATAGGCTCTGGACTGTGAGAAAAACGTGACAGGGAATGTCAGTGGGTGTTGAGAAGAAAACATGTGTTTTGCCTTCCCACTGTGGGACCCCAAAGCCCAGGAGGGCGGTGGGGGGACGGGAGGAACCCCAGGCAGTGCTGGGATGCCAGGAGGAACTGGCATTCACCCTGCTTCCCAGGGACAGAGCACAGAGCATGGCCAAGTCCACCGCCAGGCTGCTGCTAGCACACAGGGTGCGTTGTGAAGAAGGTTGTCTCATAGCGGGACCATTATTTCCTTTTTCATATCAGCGTTATTTTAAAAGGTATTAATGAATTCCCAGGTGTTTGGATTTCTTTGGATAAACTTTTGTTCCCAACTTTTGTTCAAAAGGGTCTTTTTTGAATTGTCACAAAAGAATTTAACACGTTCTATTTCTTTTTGAAATTAAAACATTTTTGTGCTGACACAAATTATTTTTTGTTGTAAATACTCTAGAAATATTTTAAAGATTATGTGTTCTGTATTTGAATTGCAAAGTTTAAAAATGTGTAGCCAGTAAAGAACTTTATTGGTTTTATTACTAGAATATTCTATGTCATCATAGAATTTTGATCAAATTGACTTTTTGAACACAAGAGATGTGGATTAAACTTTTCCACTGTGATTGTGGTTATGTCAGCTTTTCCTTCTATTTCTAGTAGATTGGCTTTATGTATTTTCATGATAATTACACAAAGAAGCATAATACTTCTCAATTGTTATACATTCACTATTGATTTACTTTTATCCCTTATGAAATATTATTTGCTTAGAAGTTTTCTTAGTCTGATAATAATATTTCTATCCTTTTAATTTTTCTTGGTATATCTTTACTCATCTAGAGACTTTTCCTTTTTAATGAAGGAGTTGAATACATTCATATTTATTGTGGCAATAAATGCGCCTGATTTTAATTATTTTGTACTTTCTATTTTGCTTCCTTGAGTTTTTCTTTTTTATTGCTTTCCCTACCTTTTCTACTTAAATAATGTGTCAAATAAATATTATTGATATATATACACACGATGAAACTTTTTTCTAAGAATGCTCTTTGACATAAGATTACATATTATGACCATAGTAATAATTATTTTGATATAATCTATAAATTTTTCTGACTTATTTGCACATCACCTTTGCTTTTGAACAATATCTTTCTCATTTTTACATTCTTTATTTTTAAGCATTTCTTTGTCAACTGGGGTGCTTCTTTAAGAATGAGTTTTTCTTCAGGAAGGTACCTGGATGTTGTTCACATATTTTAGTTTTTCCTTATTTGTTTCCTATTTTCTACTCCTCAGAGAACATTTTACTAATATTTTTTGTTGTAGTTATAACAATGAGTTTGGAAAGGGGGCGGTTAAATGTTTATTCTTAATTCAACTGTATTGAATTCAAAGCACGTCCATATCTTTTGGATTTGAGGGTTTTTCTGTTTTTAAAAACCACTCTGACGTATGTAATCCTTCTGATGTGGCAAATAAACTAAACAGTAAAGATGACATTTAAAAAATAAACTCTACTGAACATCAAAATTTTAGGGTGACATGCCAAGTGCTAAACAAGTGGTGATTCACTACTCACTAGATGGGTATTAGCGACACACAGCCGTGCAAAACACTCTTCGTGACTACTGGACAGATTCCTAAGCCCGAACTTTCCGTCAATCTGTGTCTGTGTTTGAGATTACTGTAGTGGTATGTCGGCTTCCTCTCGTGGTTGCTTTCCTTTTGGGCGGTTTCCAAACCTGACTTAATTTTGATTAAACGGTCACTCCTGATTATCAACTCTCAGGATGGGAAGTCACCACCTTGACCAACAAAGTTTCAGGAGAAAGTGTTTTCTTGGGCTCAACTCTACTTTTAGCCTCGGTCAGGTTTCCTCTGCAAAATCGATTCATCGATAAACAGAAGCGAAGTAATATTAACTTTAATAGAAATGTTGTTAAGCATAATTTTATATGATTTCATGTGTACTGAAGGGCCTTTCACGGTGGCCTGGCCCTTATATTTATGTGGAACATTATAATTTGTGAAGCTCATCCATTCATATATATTTTTTTTAACTGTAACTAAAGTGACCATTGTCAGGTACCCGAAATGTGCCAGCTCTGGTGCCGGGTCTCGGGGAATCACAGGTCAATGAGGTGCGGTCGCAGTCCTCCAGAGCTCCTTGTCTAGAAGCAGGACGTCACGCGATAATATAAATCACTACGCGATGTAGGAAATGCTACAGCCAAGTTGGAAATAAAGTGGGACGGGACCATACTTCAATGACAGGAAACAGTGGAGTGCGGTTGATAAGACTTTGAGTTTAAAATGCTGTGATCCAAAGGTTCTATTTGCAGCCAGATGTATGGTTTATGAGTAGAAGTAAAAGAAAAACATTGTCAGATCTGTAAGCTCTTAGAAAATATACTGCCCCCATAGCCTTCCCGAAAACTTTACTTAAAGATATATACCAGGCAGCTGTGAGATAAATCAAAATAAAGACCTCAAGCATGGAGAAGTCATGGCACAAAAGGAATAGAAAAAAACCCTAAAATACTTTAAAGATGAATTAAATCTAAATAACTGCTGTAGGTGTGGTTACAAAAGAGAATTTAAATGTCACAGGTAATTCTTCAGAGAAAAGATTCATGATATAGTAAAAAGAATTTGTCATCAAGAATCTGGGTTTGAAAATTCTTAATTGTAATATGTAGAATAAAGAGAGGTTGGCTGAGAAATCATTAAAGTTATTATGTATTGTAATTTCTTCAGCTTTCCTGGTTATGATCTATACTGCACTGTAGTTGGTATACTGAAAATAAAGTTTAATACCAATACTTGTAAAGTTTTAAAACTTTTTTCCAAACTGCCAAATGAGAAAAAAAGTCAATAAGAATATGGCAAAGGAAACAATGAACAAGGATAAAAATAAGAAAATATAATATGGATGGAAGAAGTAAGGCCACCTACATCGGTTATGAAAATAAATGTAATTGGGTTGAACACTTCTATTAAAATATAAAGTATATAGTAAAATAGTTTAAAATCAACTAAAAAATGAAATTCAACTTTATGTTCTTTTTAAGATCACAAACTTAAAAAAAAGTATTCAAAATATAAAAAATAAAAAGAATAAGAATTTGCCTTACATAGGAAAATAAACCAAAGGGAGTGAATTAACAAATTGCATTCCAACAGATATTAAAAGAATAACTATTTCTAGGTAATACTTGTCTCAGAAATGCAAAGATGGTTTACCGTTAGGAAATCTATCCATAAAATTAATTTTCTCAGTAGATTAGAAAATTTAAAAATCCTATATAATCTTCTCACTACCCTAAAATGCAATTGATATAATTAGGTAAATATTCCTTGTAAAATATTTTTCATTAACTAGAAATTGAAAGGTAACTTACCATGTTTAACATTGAAACACTAGAAATTTTCCATCAAAGTAAAAAACAAGTAGAAAAAATGTAGATTTGGCAGTTTAACATATGTATGTTAACATTTAGCAGTTTAACATGCATGTCCCAATTCCACACTTACTAGCTTTGTGACCTTGATTTCTCCAAGGTCTCATATTTTTACATCTGCAAAACAATGACAAAATAATAATAGTGCTGTAAAACAATATAAATAACAAATATAAAACGATTACAAATGATAATAGTCATATTAGTGAAATACTAGCTATCACAATGGAAGCTGGCTGTGTTTTAGTATTGAGCCTCTACGACAACCCCATGGTGTAGGTATGTTGTTATTCTCATTTTGCAGACAGAAAACTGAGACTGTGGAAGGTTATGTCACTTCTACCTCATACGATTATTTTGAAGTATAAAAAAGATTAAGAAACGTAAACTGCTTTTTGGAGTTTAACACATACTACCCTTAGTAACATTTCCTAAGTGCCACTGTACAAAAATGTCACTAGCAACACAGTTTTTCAACATGATCATGAACATTTTTGCCGGGGTAGTACAAATGTGAAAGAAGATAGAGACACTGAAGATGTCGAGGCAAAATTATTCTTTTTAGATAAGATTTTTTTTAATCTACTGGGAAGACCCAAGTAAATAAACTAAAAATGTATTTGAAATGAAAGAGTTTAGTAAGGGGGCTAGTTTCAAAATAAAACTACCTAGCGTTTCTCATGCCCCAATAAAAACAGGCAGGAAGGCGCAAGGTGGAAATTAAACAGATGCAAAGTGTTGGTGTCTTGACACCAAATGTATCTCTTTTTTTAAATTTTTAAAATATTTTTTGTATTTTTTTATTATTTCGGCATATTATGGGGGTACAAATGTTAAGGTTACGTATATTGCCCTTGCCCCCCCTTCCCCCTGGAGTCAGAGCTTCAAGCGTGTCCATCCCCCAGACGGTGCACATCTCACTCATTATGTTTGTATGTACCCATCCCCTCCTCCCCCTCCCACACGCCCGACACCTGATAAATGTTCTTCCTATGTGTCCACTTAGGTGTTGATCCGTTAATACCAATTTATTGGCAAGTCCATGTGGTGCTTGTTTTTCCATGCTTGGGCTACTTCGCTCAGTAGCATGGGTTCCAGCTCCATCCAGGAAAACACAAGAGGTGCTAGATCACCGCTGTTTCTTAGAGCTGAGTAGAACTCCATGTATCTTCTGACCCGTTTCAGGGGTTTCTTCAGCAGCCATGCATCTGCCCTTGGCTCCGCAGGAGGCCGGGAGGCGGCGACTTGCCCAAAGTCCTGCAGGACACGGGGCCGGGCCGGTGGCTCCCGCTGCCCTTTTCCTCTGAAGCCAGTCCCGCCCGTGCAGGTGCTCCAGAAGCTGAGATTCACCCCCATTTGCCTCCCCCTTTCTTGTCAGCAATCCCATTCGGTTCCTCCCATGGGATGTCCTGGTACTCACTCTTTTCCGTGGCTACCTCCCTGGCACCCACGCCCGCAGGGACCACCTGCTCTTCGCCGTCCCGGCTCTGATCCTGAGGGTCCCCCCTCTCCAGTGCGGCCGGCGGGCACCGCAGGGTCACTGACGGTCGGGGTGTGAGACCCCAGTGTTTCATCCATCGGGGTGTCCCCTGGGGCTGGTGGCTTTGCTGCTCTGGGCCCGGCTCCAAACCTGCGGAAGGGGTCCTTAGGCTGCTGAGGGCGAAGGTGCCGCCCAGCCTTTCCTGCCCCTTCTGCCTGTCCCCCCTGCCCAGGCCCTGCCCCCCCAGGCCCTGCCCGCTTCATGGGTGCAGCCACCCCCTGCTGTCCATCCACGGGCTTCGCCGCCCTTTGAGATGGAGGTGCCGTGGGGTTGGAGCCCTCCCTGTGTCACCCGGTGGAAACCCAGATCTTGGGTCATGTTCTATTCGAGGGAGGCCGATGCTCCTGTCTCTTGGGTTTGGGTGTCTGTACAGGCTGCTCTGCCACACCAAGACCAACAGCCCCCTGGTTTCTATAGCAACAACAACAACAGCACCCCAACATACATCCGTGAGCTTAACAGAGTTTTCTGGGGTGTGGCCCTGGGCGGGCGTGCACCTGCCACTCACAGGCCTTCGCCCTCTTGCCGGCGCTCGGTCTCCGTCCTACCAAGCCTGCAGCGCGTCCCATCCCTGTGGGATTGCCCTGGTGGGTCTAAACTCTCCCCCTGCAGTTGTGCAGAGCTGCCCCTCTCTGCCTCTAAGAGGTTGGTGGCAGTCCCGGGAGAGGGTCACCTTCCACGCCAGCCATGCACGCTAGGAAGTCTGCCAAGAAAGGCAATTCCCTCCCTAAGAAAGAGTCTGGTGCTGTTATTTAGGTTGTCACATTTTCCTCCTTCTTTGCATACGATTAACATCTAATTTGTCCAAAGGGTTTTATGGCTAAACAGAGCTTGAAAACCATTGCACATTACTGAGTTTTGCTGTGACTCTATCTTGCTATGAATTTTATTACTGCGTTAGCAGTGATCCTTCCAGATAAACCAGTGCTTTCATCCAATTAAGATATTTGCCAGTACTGGTATCGTTTTAATTGTAAAATATTTCAAACATGCAGAACTATGAAGCAGTGGTTTTTCAAACAGCAGGTAGTATTTGTAAAGAAAAAAACCCCACAAAATAAAATAAAATGGAAAATATCAGAGTGCAACAATTTAATAAGTGTAAATATTTTTTATGAACTTGTTTCCTTTGTTGTGTATGCGTGTGTGCGCGCGCGCGCGTGTGTGCGTGTTAGGTGGCAATGTGAATTAATTTCTTACTCTGGGTCACAAAGTTTGAGAATCACTGCCTAGACAATGCTGTAACAAACTCCTGAGCTTTCTAAACTCCGTTCTATACCAGCCAGTCCCGCCCAGCTTGATGCCACTCAGTTCTGTCCCACCACGCTGTGTCACTGAGGTTCTCGTTTGTTTTGTTTTGAAATGAAAATCTCACAGGTGGAGTTAAAGCGGAGATGTCCTCACATCCCCCCCTCGATTCCCTTCCCTTTCTTGCTACTTAGGGTTCATTTCGGAGTTTGCCGCCTGTCATTCCTGTACACGTTTTCGCGCTATTGCTACATACGGAGCATATGGAATTATTTTTTGCATTTTATGCTATTATTCATACTAAGTGGTTTCAAAGAATATTCTTCTAGAACTTTTAATTGCTTTTCAACACTCTGATTTTGAGGTTTCTCTGGTGGATATTATGTGTGGCCCAGTTTGGTAGTTTTTGCTGCAGTATAAACATGCTGACAATTATTACTCATTTTATTCTGGAAGGACATTTCATTTACTATCATGAGATTTATTGCAGCGAACACTCTTGCACATCTTCTTGTCCACATGTGACCAAAAAACTGCTACAAAACAGTTTTACACGCCATAAACGATGAAGGGAGACAAAAGGGAGGAACACGCCATGTTCATATTCACAATGTCAACTTCTCCAAATTCATAAAGTTCAATCCCTGCCTCATAGATTAAAAGCATCAACCAAAGGGTCCCTTGAAGACCTAAGTATGAAAAACAAGATGCATAAACATAAAATGCAGAACAATATTGTCATGATGTTGGATTTATTAAGTAAGCGAAAAGAAATCACCAACACTGATGGGAAAGATCGAAACTTCCTACTGTACTAACATTTACTGCTTCTCCTTATTGAAAGGCATTACGTAAAGGTTAAGATACAATTTACAATTTTGGAGAAGACATTGGCAATGTACAAAATCTAGAAAGAGTGGTTATTTAAAAAAAAATCAGGATGCCCAGAAAGCTTCCTTTGTCTGCTTAGCCCAAGGCCCAGCTCTCACTTCTTGGGTGACGAAATCTGCTTTTATACACTGGCTGATTTTTGCTCCCTTTTTATGAAATGCATCCTGCCTACATTTCCGTTTGGAAGTTTTACCTAATCTTTAAGGCTCAGATTAACCAGGGATTCTTCAGTTTCACGTACATAACTCTGAAGACTTCGTTTCCTGGATTTTTAGAGGAGCTTGCTTAATTTTTTTCTTGTGAAATATACCCATCAGCTTTTTAAAACAAACTCACACTTGTATCGAAGACTGAACCTATAACTTGAAGCACAATATCTAGTAGCATTACAGCTTATAGCAGTTAAATAGTGTCCTCCAAAACTTCACGTCTGCTCTGAACCTCGGAATTTTACCCTATTTGCAAATAGGCTCTTTGCAGATGGAATGAGTATAGGATCAAGATGAGATCACGCCCGGGTGCAGGTGAGCCCCTAATCCAAAGACTGGTGTCCTTGTAAGAAGAGAAGAGGACCCACCAAGTCACTGAGAAGGGGGTTGTGTGAAGATGGGGACTGAGACCGGTGTCACACGGTCACACAAGCCGAGGAATGCCAGGACCCCCAGAAGCCGGCAGGAGCAGAGTCAAGGAGATGTTCTTCCTAGCGCCACTGGGGAGACCATGGCCCCGGTGATGCCTGTGGCTTCCAAACCTCCAGAACTGTGAGAGGATAAATTAATGCCATTGTCCTAATTCAACCGGTTTGTGGGAATTTGCTACAGTAGGTCATCTGTTACAAAGTGACATGCAGCTACAGGTCTGCATGCTGGTCAGGCCATCAGACTTCAGAGCACCCACCAGTGACCTGAGGCATGTCTTTATTTGTCACCATGGCTTGTGCCAAATTCCTTGACTGAAACCATCCCAGCCAGGTAGCCACAGCCCATGGCAGCAGGGACCAGGGCATAGCTGGAGACAGTGAGTAGAGCAAGCGGGAGGTCAGCCACCTGAAACCCACTGTGCCTGAGAGAGGTGCCCTATATTAATTGGAAAGTGGCTGTCTAGTGCAATCGGATCTTATCTCTTTGGAACACGTAACTGCTAGGTAAACTCTAAAAAGGTTAGTCACTTAAGCTTTGCTCATTATCCTAATAGTGCTGCATTACCTTGTCAGCACGCGCATCAAACCGAGACGCTCTGGAACGAGAACATTTGTGCAGGGATGAGGTTCGCTGTAAACCGTCACTCCACACTCCCGTGGGTCCTCATGGTAAAACTTCACCACTGGTAGACATTTTTTTCTTATCTCTTTTTTTTATATTTCCGAGAAATATGAAGAATAACTTTTAATGTAACCTCTAAGCAGTTTATTCTCAAGAGCTATATTACCTTCGCACATTATGTCCTCTGAAAAGCACTCTGAATCCTCTAGGCAATGTTAGTTTCTCCCTTATATATCCTTGCTGCGGTACAGAGCATACCGTCCAGACCACTGGAGTCCACACTTCTGCCACTCCTGTAGCCTGTGACTCCCTGCGGGATAGTGTTCCATGCTCATGTGTCTCAGGACCCCTGTCCCCCATAGATCTGCCACCACACCGACCCTATCGCAGTGGAAGTACTTATTGGCTGATTTGCCTCCCTAATAATGAATGAGCAACGTGAGGAAAGTAATTTTCTTTGGTTCATTTTTGTGTCTCCAGCACTCAGCCTAGTAGCTGCTATACATACAGTAAGTGCTCAGCAAATCGCACTCAGCATTTGCTGAGTAAAAGTACTAGCAGAGCTGAGAGGTAATATCAATCTTGGCCAGCAGGAGTCACTGTGATACCAAACCCTGTCATCACGGAGCCCTTACCTGGCTGGGTGCCCAAATCATCACGTTTAATCCTGCCAACACCCATCCTCCAGGTGAAGAAACGGAAGGTCAGAGAAGCCACGCTGCCTGCTCGGTGGGTGTGGACGCAGGATTTGTCTCCTTCCTGTTCGTGCTCTTAATCTACATCAGTGTGCTGGCCTCCGGCCTGGAAATTCTTAACTTCCAGAAATCATTACCATGAAATACTAAATCACTCACCTAAATTTCAGATTGGTATCTCGGGTTTACTATATAACAATGGTCCACAAGTAGGGACAATTTTGCACCCAGGTGATATCTGACAACGTCTGGAAACATTTTGGGGTGCCATAGTGGAGGGGTGGGATGCTTCGGCACGCAGCTGGTAGGAACCAGGGACACCACTGAACACCCCATGACATGCGGGACAGGTCCTCCCACCAAGGAATCATCCGGCCCCAAATATCCACAGTCCCGAGGCTGAGAAACCTGACGATGCAAGGACAGCGATCACTGTGTGTACTTGAAAATGCTTTACTACCTTGGTAAACATAGTTCCCTTTTCCAGTACAGAGAATGGGTACAATTTCCCCCATTTTATGAAGGAGAAGATGAAGAGCAGACGCCGTGGTTTGCTCGAGACAGAGCCACGGGTCCTCGTTGGACCCAGGACGACCGACACTTCCTCTGGCTTTGCTGCCCCAGTCCTGAGACGGGGGCTTTTCTGGGATGGGGATGGTTGTTAATCAGTTTGAAATCCAAATACCAGAAGCAGGAAAAGTGAGCAAAGTGGTCAACAGCGGTGGTGGTGGAGGGGGCTCCTTGTTTATTAGAATCACAGGGAGGGGAGACTGGAGAGGCCCGGAGACCACGGAGCTGCCCCCCCGCCGACTTCTGACCGTGGGGTGGTGGGGCTGGGGGCTGGGAGGTGGGACTATGTGCTCAGTGTCACACAGTGAGGGCATCCCGGGCTGATGCCTTTTCTCTGTCCTGTGTCGTCATTCTACGGCACTAGCCTAAAGGAAAGGAGAGATGCCGTCGTTTCAGGGAAATCCTCGGGTTTTCCTTTTGCAAACCCGAAGCCGACACCCCCACGGCAAAGTGCAGAGACGAACGTGGGGACTTGGGAATCAAGAGTGCTGGGTGCTGAGTCAGAGAGGGACGGCCCTGGGCCTGGGCCTGGCTCAGAGGTGGAAGGCGGAGGGTGTTTCGTGGAGCCCCGGCTGCGCTGTGAGCTGGCAGACGGACCCTCGTCCTACCAGAGTGACGCAGGGAGGACTCAGAGGAGTGGACTCACCTGCAGGGAAGGTGCTGGCGCGGCTCACAGTCCCGGTCACACCCCGTGGCACCCAGGGAGCTGCAGCGGCAGATCTGCCGGCTGCCCTAGACGGGGCGGGGACTATGCTCCAACTGGAAGTGCCCCTGGGCTGGACAGGCAGGAATCCCGTCGCCCGCCTGGCGCAGGAAGCGGCTGAGGGTGGAAGGAATCTGCTGTTTCAAAATCAGGCAACATGACCCAAGGTTAATTCCCAAACACTTAATTTGTCGGAATTCTATTCATCAAATGACCAACTTATTAAATGTATTATATTCATCAATTGTAGTTTGACAATGTAAATGCCTCAGTAGGACTGCTATAAAAGCTTTGGCAATTACATAATAAGATTTTCTAATTATGAACTGATCTAAAATTGTTCTGACCCCCGAGAAACTAGGAAGCAAATTCTACGATTCCGAAAAGTTACCCAGAGAGAGAGATCACTGTAAAACATTTTTCACATAATATGCTAGTTTTCTGTAACTTACATTTCTGTGTTTTGAATGTAAAAAGTTCCTTGTTACTTCTGATTTCTTTCAGATGCTTTTTTTCTATTTTTAAAAGCTTTCCGGCATTTTAAGTATTCTTTCGCTAATCCCTCAAATCAGCCTTGTATATATTTCTAGCAATTAATTTTTTATAGATGAACTAAATGAAAAATGCTAAAGAAATCAGAATTAACCAAAAACATGTTGCCAAAATGTTGAACTTTTCATTTTTAATAAGGAATAATTAGATCGTGTTGACTTGTTCGTAGTTTGCAGAGAAATCAGACATAAAATATTAAAGCGCTTCAAGTCATGGGAAAGGAAGTTAGAATTCTCAAAGAGAATAGTGCAGTGGGTTGTGCGCTTGTGCCTCAAATTTCGCATCGATTACCTGTAAATACGAAATTGTGAAAGAAGAATTAAACATCCTCAAAATGGTAAAAAGTTTGTAAAAACAACAGCAAAAAGACATTAAAGGGGCTTTTCAAATTGACTCTTAATACAACAGTATTTTTAATTTTTTAAAATTTTTTATTTATTTATTTTTATTTGAGACAGAGTCTCACTCTGTTGCCCGGGCTAGAGTGAGTGCCGTGGCGTCAGCCTAGCTCACAGCAACCTCAAACTCCTGGGCTCAAGCGATCCTCCTGCCTCAGCCTCCCGAGTAGCTGGGACTACAGGCATGCGCCACCATCCCCAGCTAATTTTTGTCTATATATTTTTAGTTGGCCAATTAATTTCTTTCTATTTTTAGTAGAGACGGGGTCTCGCTCTTGCTCAGGCTGGTTTCAAACTCCTGACCTCCAGTGATCAGCCCGCCTCAGCCTCCCAGAGTGGTAGGATTACAGGCGTGAGCCACCGCGCCTGGCCAATACAACAATATTAACTAAAAAACATGTCTATAAAATGCTGAAATCCGGGTTTTGATGATGAAATAGTGTTTAGAAAATTATATTTCATTATTGGAACTAAACACGGCACATTCTCAAAGCTGTTGAACAGTCACTGTTAGAGTGGCTCGGAGCGTTCTCGGAAAGTAGGGGGTGCAGCCAACATGGCACATTATTTGGCCGACTGTCTTCGTCACATTGGCGGGTCAGGGAATGGCTCCCAGTGTGCTGGCTTTTGTTTCAGGGTGACGTCCGCCGCCGTGGGGACACAGAACAGAAGCCGGGCCCCCTTGAATCCCCCTCTCGGTAGGAAACGGTGTCACCTGCAGTGGGAGGGATAGGTTGGTCCGTACGGGGCCCCTCACTTGGGAAGGTCCAGAGGACCGTCGTGCTGTGTGGGGCGGGCACCAGGTGACACACGGTGACAGCCTAGCGGGACTGAGGGTCCCCAGCTGAGATCTGGGGACACCAAACCCCGGCGATGCTCATGCTCACCAGCCCTCTCTCCACGGGCTCCCGGCGTCTGCCCGGCTGTCACCCTGAGCGCCTGCATACAGCAGCGTCCTTCGTCTCCTCCCGCTGCCCGGCCCAGCTCGCTCTGTCCTCAGCAGCACCGGCCTTACCTGGGCGCCTCCCCCCTCCCCAGAACGCAAGCTCCTGCAACCGGGGCTGCGTGCTTTCTTCGCGGCTGCGAAGGGTGGGTGTGGGGCACTAGGAATGTGCTCAGCCAATGTTTGTCGAGTGAATAAACAAACAAACCTGTGAATAGCAGAGGAGGAGCTCCGTGACAGGCCCTGGCCTCTCTCTTTCCCTTACGCCCGTCTTCTCCTACCGGGTCCTGTACTCCAGCTTTACTGACACGTCCATTCATTGCTCCCCGAAAAAAAACCTGTCATGAATGCTTCTTACGGGCCCTGTGGTTTTGCATCTCCTGCTCCTCCCCGCTCTGCCCGCGCTGTGGACGCCTCCCATCATCCGAGCCCTCTCGAGTCTCTTCCCATCTCCGGGATCAGCTGGTCACGGCGCCCCGACCTCGTGGCGTGTTTCCCAGTAGCACTGGCACGGAACACCCGGGACGCGGGCGTTTCCTCGCGCAGCTCCGTCGGCACCGTGCCAGCTGCCTTCTCACGCCAGCGCTGTGCCTTGGCCATCTTCACTGCCCCAACGCCTGTCTCGGGGCCTCAGTAGAGACCTGTTGAGTAAACGAGTCTGTGACTCGGAGACAGGTGGGTTTGTTTGCCCACTGGGATCCCGAGAGGAGACACTCGGGAACTTGCCGTCTGCAGCCCAGCTGGGCCCCAGGGATGACAGCTCACGCAGAAAACGGCACATCACAGCCGCCTGGGACTTGCCCACTGGGGCGACCTGGGCCGAGCACCCGTGAGGTGCATGCGTCCCCTCCCGCGCCAGGCTAGGCCGGCGCCACGAGCCTCTCCTGGGACTCTCCTCCCATCTTGCCATTCACAGACTGGAGGAGGGGCCCAGAGGACAGCAAAGGGATGGATTCAGCCACTGTGCCACGATTCCACCCCCGGGGCTCCCCCTGCACCCCGGTGATAATGGCAGAGGTGCATTCCCAAGAGGGAGAGGGACACAGGTGCACGCAGCAGTCAGAACAGGGAGTCATCCAAGGACAGCGCCTCGCTGCGAGTGGCAGAGGTGGGCTGCTACGTGTTTGCTCTTAGCTTCTCTAACGATTGGTACCTGGAGGCCATCGGCTGTGGGCCCCGGCTGGTTCCCTTCCACAGGGCGGGGGCCCGGGAGGGCAGCGAGGCCTGGCGCTCCTCCCAAAGGCCGGCTGCCATTGCCGCTGCGCCCCACGGCCCTGGGGGCCGTGCCCCAGGTGGGGCGGCGGCTCATGGCCGGACTGAAGGCACGCAGCACACCTGTCAGGGTGTCTCAGCCGCCTCCACCGATGGCGTCAGGACAACCTGTGCATTAAAGGAACACACGGGGGAAGTTGCCTAAGGAACCCTCGCTTGGACAGTCACCGGGGAGGGGAGTATGTTTCCAAAGACAGAATAGGGAAGAGTCACCCTACGTCCTTCTGTGGCTTCGGTCACTGCTCGTTCTGAGAACCTGCACTCCGTGGCTCTCTGGATGTGCAGGCTCCAGAGTTTTCTCGGGCATCACCACGGCAGAGCAGGTCTGTGAAAACGCGTGGGTGGAAGTGGTCACAGAAAAACGTCCCCGAGACTCATTGACCAAACAGCCAATGACGAGATGCCTTTGGGCGTCCATCTAGAAAGGACGCATGTGGACTGTGAGTCACACTACAGTGTCCCCCACCTGCCCCCAAACACGGTCTTTGGCTGTTCGATGCTTTAGGGGCTGAGCTGGCCACCTCTTGTCATTTTCACCTGACCGAACGCACTTTGAAATGGAACCGACACTGTCCGAACAGCTTGGGAGCCGCTGTCTGCTTTTTCCCACTTGAATACCAGCCTCGCCAAAGAGAGTTTAAATTTTAGAGCAAAAGCCCCATGGAAAATGATTCTCGAGAGGACACGCAAATGTGCCAGTGACCTATATACGGAGCCCATGGGCCCATCAGATTGCTTCTGCCACTTGAAACCTGGGGAGAAATGGAAAAACAAAATTGCGTTTTGTATGATGTGCTCCGAAAAAAAAAAAAAAAAGCACTAAAATTTTTTTTCCCGGGCTGCTTTCTAAAAGATTATTCATCAGGGGTATTTTCCTTTGTCTTTGTGGCTTTGCCAAATGACACATTTAAACTAGACGTGCTTATTCACGGACTAATTAAAGTGTGAAATTCTTGTATTTCATGTTTTATTTTAGGGTTTCCAAACTGCACGGCCCTTTCACAGCACACAGTGGCTTCAGAAAAAGCAGGCGTCGTGGCATTCAGCAGCCGAGTAAGCAATCCGCGTGCATAATATGCCTCCGCCTCTTCCCTTGCGCCGGACAGACCGGGCGTTCGCAGGGCTTTAGTTCGGGACTAACAAAGGTGATCGGGGGGCGGGGAGCGGAGAGGGCCGGGCGCTGGTTCTGGAGGTCCGAGCTGGGTACGGCGCGCTGGAACCGCGGGCTTCGTTTCCGGGCGCGCCGGGCTCGCCTGGCCTCCCCGGGTTGTGCCGAGTGCGTCCTTCCACTTGCGGCCGTGCCTGGAAACGGGGCCCCAAATACAGGCAGTATAACTGGGTATGGCCCCGGACTGTACTTCCTTCTGGAGCGTGAGTGTGTTCGACGTATGCCAGGAGGCTCACAGGAACCTGAGAGGCTGGGAGGACCCCCAGGCACGGCGCGGCTGGCAGAAAGTCCAAGCAACGGCGGCTGCGTGGCGTGAAGGAAATCGAGGTTTAGAAAACTGACGGGAGAAGGTTGCAGGCGCAGGAAGAGCAGGGATGAGCAAGGAGTTATTACGTGACTCAGGACACTTTCAGACTCGAGCGATAAAGATCCGCTTCATACTAGCTCAGAGAAAACCAAGTGGGCGGGGCGGGAGACGCGTTTACCGGGAAGTTTCAGGGGAGTGCGGGGCCAGGTCTATGCGCACAAAGAGGGGGCATCAGGATTCACCTGCTCCTCCTGTCTCCGCCTTGTCTGAGTTTGTCCTCACGCCC
Organism: Mirza zaza; assembly: GCA_008750895.1. Lineage (NCBI taxonomy): Eukaryota > Metazoa > Chordata > Mammalia > Primates > Cheirogaleidae > Mirza > Mirza zaza. The sequence continues at coordinate 104,499 of VSMD01018505.1, read as the reverse complement.
CGTCGGCTTTCTCGGGGTGGCCGAGAAAATGGTCAACAGCCTTGTGCTGACCATCCCCGGAATTCCCGGTCCCCCTGCAATGAGGAGAACTGGCCCGTGGACTCTGGCCGTTTCCCGGACCGGCTCCTGGGTCGTGTTGCGGGGGGTGCCGTGCCGGAGGCGTCAGCTCCCGGTCACGGGGGAGGGACTAAGAGTCAAGGGCCTCACTTATCTGGGGCAGCATCTGAGCTTTTCTCTAGTCCAGCGCCGTGCCGAGGCTGCGAGGCTGCGTCCCTCCCGCCCTGTCACCGCAGTACCTGCTTAAGGTCACCTGGAGCAGGCGGTGTCTGGGATCTTCATATCTCGGGGGCTCGACTGGAACTGCAGGGTTGTCTTCCCAGGCCCGGCGGAAACGTCCCTTTCCCAAGCTGTGTTCGGCAGCTTCCGGTGCGATTCAGCTATTTCACAGCCCCGAGACTGCTGTCGCCATGCCTCCTAGTCCTCCAGTTCCTCTCGGAAGCCCTGGGCCTCCGGAGCCCGACTTTTCCGTCAACCACCTTTCCTTGGCCTTAATTAACCAGCGGGGCATTAACAGCGAGTACACAGATGAAAGTCGCTGTTGTCCCTGAAACTAAATTTCACTTTTTATTCTGCCCCTTCTAGAAAAGGTTAGGGCGGCCAGGAATATGTAGGTCATGTTTCCAATTATAGAACACCGGCGATGCTATTTTCCCCCGTGCACGAATAAAAATAGAAAGGAGCAGGGAAGCTGAGCCGTGCGCAGGAAGCCGGCAGCCCCCAACATGGCTGCCGCCACCACCGGTTGTTAGCACCAGCCGGGCCAGCTCACGTGACCCACCGAGCCTGCCTGGCAGCCGGAGGACGCGTGGGCAGCAGTCGCTAGGTGGCGCTGCCTTCGGTGGGAGGCCGAAAGAGCTTCTCGCCGGCAGACCTGCGAGAATAAGACACCCAGGCAGCCAGGATAACGTGGTAAAGACAAGCATTGTGGTCCTAGCCCATAAAATAGAGCAATGTCTGTTTTTTTCTTTTTTGGAGACAGAGTCTCGCTCTGTTTCCTGGGCTAGAGTGCCGTGGCGTCAGCCTAGCTCACAGCAACCTCCGACTCCTGGGCTCAAGCGATCCTCCTGCCTCAGCCTCCCGAGTAGCTGGGACTACACGTGCCAGCACACCCGGCTAACTTTTCTATTTTTACTTGCCCAACCAATTCTTTCTTTCTTTCGTTCTTTCTTTCTTTCTTTCTTTCTTTCTTTCTTTCTTTCTTTCTTTCTTTCTTTCTTTCTTTCTTTCTTTCCTTTCTTTCTTTCTTCTCTCTTTCTCCCTCCCTCCCTCCCTCCCTTCCTTTCTTCTTATTTTTTAGTAGAGATGGGGTCTCAGGCTGGTGTCAAACTCCTGACCTCAAGCGATCCTCCTGCCTCGGCCTCCTGGAGTGCCAGGATTGCAGGCATGAGCCACCGCACCTGGCCAGTCCTGATCTTGTGAGTTCCTGGAGAGCAGATGGTTGAAGGCGGGCAAGGTGAGGATGATGTTCTAGGTGGAGGGAGAGGAATCTGAGACGCCATGTGCAATAGCGCTCTATGTGTGACATGCGAGTACCTGTGGGTCAGCGCGCCACGGCTTCAGCTTCCGTGTGAGTGGAGGAGCCTGTGGGGTTGGAAATGGACAGAGTGGCCTGAACCAGACGAGTCTGGAGCATCCTGCTGTGGACTCTACCAGGGGACACCGGGCGGTGGCTGCAGCGGACAGTGGCCCGGTCTGCGGTCAGGACTTATGGGTACGGGTGAGGAGTGGTCAGGGCCGAGCCAACGCCCCGACACAGAAGATGAGATGGAGCCCCAGGGAGGTTTTAGGCAGGAGCTTCTGTTGGGTGGGGCGTCGGGATGGGCGATTGTGGATGCCTGGCTCCCTAAAAGCACCCTGAAAACATCCTCGGTGCTCCTTTGCTTCCCCCGACCTGTCCCTATCCTCCAAGAACAGGAGCTTCATTTGCAGGAGATCTTCACGACGTGTGACCCAGCGCCGTGACTCAGTGACCCAGTTTCCACTGCAGGGGGCTGTCAGACTCCTGAGGCAACGCAGCAGGTGGTGGAGGAGAGCAAATGGGAGGAAGTCCTTCTGCTCAGCTCGCATGGCACTTCCTCCCCAGCGCGGACTGTAGCCCATGCCTTGGAGATCCTGTCCCTGTCCCGCCAGACCTCACACCGGTGGACTCTGCCCGCCGCCATACAGCGCTAGGGGCATTAACCGCACCCAGAGCAGCTCTCAGGTAGCGGCTGGTGGAGTTGCCGCGTGACACCCTCTCTGGACCCTCCCCAGTGGGGATGTCGCTGAGCCACCTGGTCCCGAGCCTTCCCAGGGTTCTTCAGCAAGATTAAGGCTTAGGCACCCGCAGCGGTAGCGGGCTCCACGGTGGCTGTCTCCACTCCGCCCTCGGCACTTGCTGATGCCACCTCTCACTCTGCTTTCACTCTGCTCCTTCTTGTCCCCGGCGAACCCAAAGGAGATACGATGTCACCAGTCTCGGCTCTGCTGCCTGGAGGAAATGCACTTGGGGAGGTGTCTGGTTTGTTTCGTAAACCCTCTGGGTGATTCTGGTTGAACGAGTCTGTGAACCTCGGCTCCAGGGAATTCTGGTTCAGAGAAGGTGAGAGGCACATTTCCAGAACCTTCGACCGTCCCTCCTTCTTTTGGTTGCCCCCTTCCGGGTGTACCCCAGTTCTCCAACGTCACTCACACCGCACGTTAGAGATGTCCCTGTGGGTCAGCCCCCGGGACCGTAGGTCCAAGAGGAAACACTGCCATTGACCCTACGATGAGGCTCAAGCTCTCTCAGCTAGATTCTTCCAGATCCTTCCAGAATTCATTCCCCGAGCCGCCGTCTGCAGCTACGGTGACAGCTGCAGTCGGTAAGAATGTGTGGCAGGAGGACTGACATCAACACCTACTGTCTGTGTCGTTCCGGAAGATGCCGTCGGGGGCAGCTCAGTGGGGCTGGCGTGCTGGGGCAGGCGCCGAGTGCCCAGGTGCCAGGTATTTGCTTGCCCTGCCTCCGGCTCTGCCTCCCGGGCAGGTGCGCCAGGGGCTTGTGGGAAGAAGCTGCCGATGCCGCCAGGCCTGGAACCAGTCACTCCGCCATCTCCCCAGAGTCAGCGCCAGCTTCTACCCAGCGGGACGCGGCTACTGTCACGCTGTCGGCCCCTGGTGCCGCCTCTTCTCCAGCCTTCTCTGCTGACCCCCGTCTGCGCTCAGCAGACCCGAGGGCCGTCTTTCTGTGTGCCACTCAGGCAGTTCGAGGTGGCTCATGTTGCCCCCCCCCGGTGTGGATATCTGCTCTACCTTAAATCCCGGTAAAAACCCGCTTGGCCCTACGCCCTCCCGCCCGTCCCGGGTGTCCAGACAGCACTCGCTACCCGGGACGCCAGCCGGTGCCATCGGCAGCGCGGCCTATCCTGGGGCAGACGGCGCCGGGCTTGGCAGGCAGCGTTTCTTCAGGAAGCGGCCGGGGTCCTATTTGTTCCGCAGGCCTGGGGTGTGTGGGGGGGTTAAGAAATAGTCTGGATTTCACACTCTCTGCGACATCGCCTCTCAGCCCGGCCGCGAGCTCCCACTGGTGGTCCATCTCCTCCTGCAGCCCAAGGACCGCGAGGGGCCTGCAGGGCAGCGGGGGCGGAGGGCTTGGAGAAGGAGGCGCAGGGGAGGGGAGGCGCCAAGCACGGGCTGCAGCAGGAATTCGGAAGCGGAGACCCTGACCCCACCTGTATCCAGGGACTCTGGATCCTGCAGAAGCGGTGGTGGGTGGGGAGTCAGCCCGTAACGATGTGGAAATTACCGGAAGCCAGTGCCGAGGGAGCTCATGCTGCCGTCTCCCCACCAGTGCATCACCGGGTGACTATGGGACAGGCAACGTCTGCTCAGCAGGGGCCGAGCACCATCTCCACGCCCTTTGTGCAGGCTGACCCAGCGGCACCTTTCCGGACACCCCCTGCACGGCGTGGCCTCAGATTCTTTCACCTGGTCCCTTTCTTCTGGAGTCAGTCGTCTGTCACCCTGCGCTCCTGAAGCGTGGCCCTGGACTGCAGCAAATACTTCACGCTGATGCAGAAGAGGCAGGAGGAGACGCTGTCGGGTTGCTCTGGCAACCGCATCACATTCCCGGGTCACACTTAGCTGAGCTTACATGTGGCTCCTTCGTTTTGTCCTTCTCAACTGCAGGGGGGAAAAAGGTGGCCAGAAAACCTCTACAGCCTTTCTATCGATAACATCAACCTCCTTCCTCCCCTCGGAAGTCCTGCGGACCGGGGTAGATTAAGCGCCTCCCACCTTCCTCTCGGTCTTGGCTTCCTTGTTTTGTTTATCTTCTTATTTCAACTGTGATTTTCCGATTCTCGGCTTCTCCTAGAGGGAGGGAAATTATGTTTCATCCTCAGTTCCTAAGACAGCATGTGGCAGAGGGAAATAGCTTAATCAAAGTCGAGTAAATGGAAAATAAGTGTTTAGAAATGTATCTCAATCTCCAATTATTTTTCTTTTTATAATAATACCTGGGAAGAAGATGTTCTGATTTTTTCCAACGTGTGTGGACCTCACTGACCACACTCCCTCCTGCCTAGGCTCTGCGTCCTCTGTCACATGTGCTTTCTCTAGCGCCACCAACTTTTCCGTCTTCAGTACTCAAAGAAGTCTGCTTGAGGCCAGGAGTTTCAGATCATCCTGGCCAACATAGCGAGACCCCCTCTTTACAAAATAATTAAAAATAATTTAGCCGGGCGTGGTGGCACATGCCTGCAGTCCCAGCTACTTGGGAGGCTGAGGCAGGAGGATCGCTTGAGCCCAGGAATTCGAGGCTGCAGTGAGCTATGTGATGAGGCCACTGCACTCCAGCCTGGGTGACAGAGCAAGCGAGACCTTGTCTCTTAAAAAAAAATCACGAAAGCCGGCAGATATCTGCTATAATGGAGGAAGGTTAAAGGGATCTTGTTTGACTTGCTCTGTGCCTGGACTGACCCCAGCGTCCTGACTTCCGTCCACGGGCAAGCTTTCCCCAGAAAGCTCCACGTTTCCCCCGCCCACCTCCAGCCTGGATCTCATCCCCTTTCTTCTAGTGGCCCCAAACGCTGCCAGTGAGGTCTCTGTGGCCAAAGCTCTGGGCAGGTGCTTCTCAAAGCCACGTGGGAGGGAGGCTGGGATGACGCTCGAGACTCTTTCTAACCCCCGATGCTACAACCCTGCTGTCCGTTGCCCCGAGGCTTGGCTAAACGCCAGTTTGAACCTATTTCTGAAAGATTAGGAGAAGATGAATTGACCTGAGACATCTATCACGAGGGCCTCTGTTTAACGCTTTGCATAATGATGCAAAGATGTTCAACCAAAGCGACGCCCTTCCATGGCTAATAAAGCAGCCTGCCTGGATTTAAAAAGAGGACGTCCAGGTTACATCGTCGGACCGGGCTACTCATTCTTCCACACCGCCTGACTGTCCCGGCCCCGCACCCATTTCGACGCTCACTTCTTCTTTTGTTAAAAAACTAACTTGTTTTTTTCCCCTCACTCCCTCTCTGAGTAGATCAGTCAAAATATTGAAGGGAGGGGGAGGAGCGGGGATGGGGTCCCGAAAAAGACATCGGGAAAATGGCATACAGTTATTCTCATAGACACAAAATGAGTAATTGTTAGAACATAGACATTCACACTAAATGGATGGCAAAGTACTGGAATATATTTTAAAGTGTCTGTTTTAATATCTGTATCTTGGTGGTTGCTAGGTTACGCTGGTACTTTTAATAACATAAAGGGAGCTAGAAATGCTTGTAGATTCTTTTCCCATTGAACATATTACTGGCAAGAAAGGGGACATATTGCTGGCTGGTGCAGGGGGATAGTATAAGCTTTCTGTCGCTCATTAAAATGCATCTTAGCTGTTTATGTTATTAGTGGTGCGGTTTGGAGTTTTTCTGCAAAACACTTAAACCTTGCGATAGTCAGACTTGCGATTCGATGGGTCTGGGTGGTGGATACCTCCCTCTCCCCGAAACACAACTACACGTAATTCCGTTCTATCTCGCTCTATTCCATTCCATTCCATTTGATCCAAAAGACCTTTACTGAGCGCCTGCTAGGTGCTACGCACTGTTTAGACAGTTGGAAGGCAGAGATTTCAAACAAGACAGGAATTGGACTTCTCACTGCCAGTCAGGAAAGCATAGAATTCTTTTTCTTGAAAACACAGCAAGTCATGTTTCTTCCTTTCTGCTTAAGAAGATATGTTTCCTTTTCATTGCTTGTGCAATGAAATTGCTTGTGGTCCTTAGCAGAAAGGTGAGCCCACTCTTGGTTTACTTCAGGTAAAGCCACATTAAGCAGTTAATTCAAACACAATGCTATTATGGCTCTCATTGGGTCTAGATAAATCTCATGGGAGCACTGAGTCGGCGATTAATTTTAACTTGGAGGATAACAAAAGGTAAAAAAAAAAAAAATACTTCGAAAACTTCAAAGTGGTAGTGATATTTGAGTTGAGACTTGAGAGAAGGTAAGGATTTCGAGATGGAAACGGCAGGAAGGGCATTTCCGGTAGAGAGCTGAGGGGGTACCATCTCAGAAATGCGAACGCGTTTCCCGTAGTCACTAGTATTTACCGGTTGGATACTCAGTGCTTTGCCTGTATGAACTCATCTAATCCTGTAACAACCTTCTGAGGCAGACATCATCACCGTCCCGTTTTCGGAATGTGGCGAGGGCTAAGTGTGGTTGATCAGCCCTTGGGATTCCGACCCATGCCAGCTGCCTTTGGAGCCTGGACTCCCGCCCGTTATTCCAACCCTCCCTGGGGAAGGTCGCCAGGGTAACTGGCACGACCTGGGGGCACCAGGTCAGGCTGGTAGGTCGTGGCGGGCCAGACTGTGCTGGGCCTTATGTGACGTGTTTAAAGTGTTTGTACTTTACCCTTAATACAACAGGGAGCTTATGAAGTGCTGCAAGCGGGAGAGTGATAGGTGCCAAATCCAGAATTTAGAGCAATAATTCTGGCGAGAGTATGTGGGCTGGACGTCGTAGGTGGCAGTTGCAGCCAGAGACTTAAAAACCTAGTTAAGAGACCAAGAGACCATTGTAAAGGTTCGGGTGAGAAAAGTCAGCCTGATAAACGCCTTTTGAGAATGGCTCACAGAAGCTCAGGTCCTCCCCAAATAGCATTTAATCACCGATCCTTTTATAATCGGGAAGCTTGCGAATTCCATTTGTTTCTGGCCGCCATCCACAATTTGAGCCCTGGGGTCACCTTTTCCATATGCTCGTGTTCCTGCTTCTTCTCCGGGCTTCCTTCCTTGACTTCTCATGGTGGATCGTTCCGTCCTGAGCCTCACGCTCTCTGGAGCTCCTGCTGTCATGGAGGCATATCCCGGAGTGCCCGTCTCCTCGCCAAACGCTCGCCCCACCTCCTGCCCTACCCGAAGCTCGGATTCACGCGAAGGGTGCTAATTCCTCTCGTGGGTGGTGCTCCGCGTGTGCTCGCTAAGTAGCGAACCTGGTGGGAGAGGGTTGGCCCTGCTGTGGGGCTCTGCCTCTTCTTCCAACTTCTGAGCAAAACGCCAAGTTCACATGAAGCTCACATCGTTCCTTGGTGCTGTCATTTACTCGGTGTTGTCATAAAATTAATCAAAGGCCGTGGCACCCACCCCTGAGCCCCCTGGTAACCCTTGGGAACCTCACCCCTCGGGATAATCCGTCACTAACACATTGGTTTTAGAGCTCCGTGACCGCCTCATTTCCAGCGACCTTGACCTCCGCACTTCGTAATCTATTTACAGCCTTGGTGACCTTGGATCCTGCTGTCATCGTCCAGCAAGAGTCCACGTCTACCGTCTTGGTGGGTGACCCTCAAATAGAACAGGGGTGCGCCGTGTCCAGCAGGCTGCTTCAAGGACATTGCAAACTCGTCCCAGCAATCCGTCTGCATTTCTTCCCCCCTTTGCCTGCTAGGTGGTCGTGTTGCTCAGTGACACCCTGCATTCTTAGTGCCCCCTCTAGACCCGTCCTTCTGACCTTGGGACCTTTCGTACTCGCCTGTAGTTGGAGACATGCCAGTAGTTGAGTTGTCTTTTATTTTATTTATTTATTTATTTATTTATTTATTTATTTATTTATTTATTTTGTGAGCCAGTGTCTCACTCTCTGTTGTCTGGGCTAGAGTGCCGTGGAGTCAAGGTAGCTCACAGCAACCTCAAACTCCCTGGCTCAAGCAATCCTGCTGCCTCAGCCTCCCGGATAGCTGGGACTACAGGCATGCGCCACCATGCCCGGCTAATTTATATATATATATATATTTTTTTTTTAATTGTCCAGCTAATTTCTTTCTATTTATAGTAGTGACAGGGTCTCGCTCTTACTCAGGCTGGTTTCGAACTCCGGACCTCGAGCAATACGCTCGAATGCTGGGATTACAGGCACGAGCCACTGCGCCCGTCCTGAGTTGTCTTATTCTTCCCCTTTTCCACGCGGAGCCCACGGACGCTGCCGGGAACTGTGTGCATCACTGCTGGAGCGTGGGGGACACGCTGTGGATCCCTGGCACCAGGGCGTCCGGAGGGCTTTGACTCAGAAGAACGATTTAGAGCCCTGGTGTGGGTCCGACGGGCTTATCAAGAACCGACAAGGCCAGTGGCTGAGACCTCTGAGGGTGACCACTTCCGACGTGGGTGACGTTGGCAGTGGAGGTCTTGCTTCCCCTGGCCCTACTTTGACTACTGATGGACAGGTTTTGAGTCTGAATAGAATCAGACCTGAAGATCTCCCTTTTGACTTGTCCAATAGTCTGTTTGCTTAGAGTGCTTTTTCCCATCCTGAAATCAGGTAAATATTTGCCTGTGTTTTCTTGTGTTTTCATTTTCTTTTAATTTGTTTATTTATTCATTCATTTACATTTTCCTTTGTATTTCTTGGCTTGGACTTTTTTTCAGTGTAAGATTTGAGACAGAGAATCAGCTCTCCTTCCTCATCAAATATTTGGACAATTTTCCCAGCATCATTTATTAAATGCTCACTTCTATTTATCTTGTATTAAATTATCCAATCTACCTGTGATGATTTCTAAACCTTTTATTTGATTCCATGGCTTTTATTAAGCCAGTACAATATTGCTTGTAGTATGTTTTAGTACATAGCCGTACAAGTTGCAACTGCTTTTAAACCACACCCGTCTCTCCAAAATATTAGCTATTTTTATAGGGTTTTTCCTTTTGGATGAATTTTATAATCATTTTTCAAGACTGTTCTCTACCTCCTTGCAACAAACACTGAACAGGTGTTTTGATCAGGAAAAAATTGAATCTATAAATTAATCATTCCTTATCCCCACTTCTGTGTCTTTGTTCATATGAGCTGGGATTTTTATATCTGCTATGGCTTTCAAATTAATGTTTTCATATATTTCATATATTTCTTTGTTTCATGAATAATTTCTACATTTGTATGTAGTATTTAATTCTTCCCTTTGGAGTCTAAGAATAGTAAGAGGAGAGTTTTTAAAGTTACTTGTGTTTTTTCTTGAAAATACTTTTCAAAATCACTCTTCCTTTTGACAATGGTTTCTCCTTTTCATCATGTCGGAGAACGTGTTCATACGCTTCGTGATGATTTCTCTCTACCACCCACCCTTAAGTGAGGCCAGTCCTGGGGTGCGGGACTTCCCGTTTCAGACTGGGCGAGCCCTGGGCACTGCGGGAGGAGCTGGTCACCTGTACTGTCGGTGCAAAGAGATCCATCCGTCTAAACCAGGTGTGCCCGTTTCTTCTTCTCCACTCACACGTTCTGTCGGACTGGGTTCTGGCGTTCATATATAATTCCTACCCGCTGAAACGGATGAGGACATCTAGCCAGATGCCGCTAGGATAGTTACTTTGTCTCTCATCTGGACAGAAGTTCTTTTACTTTCTCGGTTCAGTGTCCAGGTACGGATGAGCACGTCGTAAACTGGAGCCAAACCCTGCTTGCCATTGCCTTGGGTGTTTGCACTTGCCGTTCCCTCTTTTTTTTTTTTTTTTTTTTTTTTTTGAGACAGAGTCTCACTCTGTTGCCTGGGCTACAGTGCCGTGGCATCAGCCTAGCTCACAGCAACCTCAAACTCCTGGACTCAAGCGATCCTGCTGCCTCAGCCTCCCGAGTAGCTGGGACTACAGGCATGCACCACCACGCCTGGCTAATTTTTTCTATATATTTCAGTTGGCCAATTAATTTTCTTTCTATTTTTAGTAGAGACGGGGTCTCGCTCTTGCTCAGGCTGGTTTTAAACTCCTGACTGTGAGCGATCCGCCCGCCTCGGCCTCCCAGAGTGCTAGGATGACAGACGTGAGCCACCGCGCCAGGCCTGGTTTCCTCTGTCTCGATGAACTTCCTTCAAATGAGTTGCTCGCGGCCTCGTGTCATGTAGCTCCTCCTCAAACGCCACCTCCTTGGAGCAGCCCTCCATGACTCTTCCCTGCAACCAGGTCCCAGGCAGCTCTTAACCTGCTTCCCTGGTTTCCGTCACACGCGCTGCCTGCGTGCGCACCTTGTGGTGGGCCCCGTGAGGGCCGGGCTCGGTGTGCTCTGTTCTCTGCTGCATACATGCCCCGAGTCTGCTGCAGGCGGGCGCAGGGCGGGCTCTCGGCGCAGCTCTGCTCAGTGACGAGGAAGGGCACGCACACGCTGGTTCCCGCCCTGTCATTCCTGCGCACATTTTCCTGAGCTGCCTCTGTCCCTTCTGCGCTGCTGTGCTGGAAAGAAGGGGATTTTTCCTGCTCCATTTTAGTGAAAATGGCGACTTGTTCAGATTTCATCTGTGATGGTTAATTTCACGTGTCGATGCGACCGCGACCCAGGGTGCCGGTGAAGCGTTATCTCTGGCGCGACGGGGAGTGTTTCTGGAGGAGACGAGCATTTGACCTGGTGGACTCCGCGAGGCAGATGCCCCCCCCTCCCCAGCGTGGCGGCCACCTCCCGTCTACCGAGGGTCGGAATGGAACAACACAGGCACAGGAAGGGCAGATCCACCCTTTCTCTTCCTGCACGCCTGCTGAGCAGAGACACCTCATCTCATCTTCTCCCGCCCTGGGACTGGGACTCGCCCGTTCAATTGGGCTGCCCCGATTCTCGTGTCTTTGGACTTGAGCTGGAGTGGCAGCGCGGCTTTCCCGGGTCTCTGCTTGCAGACGGCGGGGCATGGCCTTCCCAGCCTGACAGCCACGCGAGTCAGTTCCTCCTGACGAGTCTCTCTCCCTCTCTCTCTCTCTCTCTATATATATATATTCTGTGTCTATTGTTTTTCTTTTTACATTGCCATCAGAATAATATTTCTATCAAATACGAATAAATCTAATTATTGAAAGTACTGGACATACACGTTCACATTCCTACCTATCGGTTTTGTTTCTCTCTTGAATCCTGACCGACACAGGGCCACGCTGAGAACGGATCCTCTTCCGGATAAGGAATCCATCTCAGTAGACCCACAGGTTCTCGATGACACCACTGAGGCATCTCTGTTCTCCGCCTGAGCTGCCGTGTGGCTTTGGCTCTACCTAGGACGTCATGGCCTTGACCTGCAGGTTTGCTCTCCCAGCGTCGGCGGGATGAGGACCAGGCAGGCTCCGCGTCCCCGGCCCCCTGTCCCTACAGCGGAGCTGACGGGGCCTCCTTCACGCCCTGGGCTGGTCTCTGAGCGTCCCCACGGCTCACTGACAAAAGTTCTTCTAGCATGGATCACGCCGGGAAAATCTCAGGCAACATTCCTGGGAGACAGAAAACAAACACACAAGGCACCCCAGCCAAATTGGAAAACGATGCCTTTGGGCTGACTGTCAGGACTTCCTGCCTAGCCCCTGGCCGGGAGGGGAAGGTTCTTCGCGGTTGATCATCCGTCTTCCCGGAAGGGAAGGGGCCCGGCGCCGTGGGACCCGCCCTCCCGGCCTGAGCCGGCTGTCGTGGGGAAAGGGTCTGTGTAAACCCCCAGGAAGCCTCGCGGTGGCCTCTGTGCTCACGGTCCCCGAGGCTGTTCCAAACCGAAGTGCTTGTCGACGCTTATCTCTCGAAAACAATCTTCCTTATTCTCTTCTCGAGATGAGCGAACGTGAGTTATCGAAAGTTCGGAGCACATGATCCGAAATGAAGCAGCTCTGCTTCCTGCATCTGGAAAGAGCTTTCCCTCCACGAGCACTTACTGCAAAGCCGTCAGTATCCATGATGCGTGTGTTTGCAGCACTCTGAGACGTTTGGAGCACCTCTCCGCGTTTGCTTTTCGAACCTTACGGGCCGTCTCCCGCAGTTTTTGATCTGGGGATGGAAGTGCTCGCCTGCGTCACGGGGCCCCCCACAAGCGCAGGGGTCTCCCCAACACGGGCACGCACAGCAGGAGCGGTCGGTCGGTCAAGTGCAAATCGGGGCTTTTCCGCCTGGACGCCGTCGCTGCGTGGCCAGTGGACTCCATGCTGGGCATGGAGTCTCCCTTTCGTGTGGGTTTGGAAACAGCCGCCCAAGCCCCGTTCTCTCGTTCTGACAACTCTGTGTAGTCAGGCAGCTTCTCTCCGTCCCCGTGTCCCCGTCTGTCTGTCTCTCTCCCGGGTCTCCCTCTGCTCTCCCCTCCCTCCCGTGCAGGTGGCCTCTCCAGCTTCCCCGTGCTCGCCTCACCCCGACCCTGCTGCTAACCTGGGTCTCATCTGCCCCAGCGGCGTGCGTGGCGGCTCCCTCGGGGAGAGGCAGCTGTCCCACAGAAACACAGAACAGGGCGCAGGAGAGAGAGGAACGCAGACAGCTGGGGTCCCAGGGAGTGTCAAGGTGACCCTGGCCTGACTCCACTCGCACCTGGATTTTCCGATTGTCCTTGCCGGCGGGCATTGCCGTCTTCGCCAGGACCTAGACACTGCCACCAGCGGCCGCCTGGAGTGGGAGGGGACTGTCTGCTTGTGTGCTGTGGGCTCAGGGAAGCGGTGACAAAACAGGGCACAGTTCCTCTGCCCCCCTCCACCCCATGCTACCACGTGGTGCTTCATTCTGTGACTACCCCAACACAGACCTGTCCTTTCCACCGTCGATTGGCACTTGGGATTTTATTTTTATCTAATTTCTGTTTTCAGACTTTGAACTGGACAGATGCATGTCTAGGAGAGGCGTCGCTGCAGGCATGTGGATGAGGCCGTCCGGCGTAGTTGAGGGAAAAACCCATTTGAAACTAGACACCGATGGTGGTGTCTCAAAACGCTTGCAAGGCCCATCGGAAGACTTCTGTAAGGATGCTGGCAGCCATGGCATTTACAGCAGCCCCAAGCTGGAAAGTGCCCGGGGCCCATCCGCAGTGGAGGTGTGCCGTCTTCACAGGAGGGCGTAAACACAATACGGCGACAGCAACGGACGCCCGACAAGCAGCCTCTCTCGACAAATGCAGACGCGTCTCACAAAAACACTGCTGAGCCGAGGAATCTGGACAGAAAAGGGGATTTTCTGCGCCGTCCTATTTACATGTCGTCCGCAGTCCGACGAGACTCACCTTCAACGTCAGGGTTCAGGGCGCTGTCACCTTGCAGGGTGGGCAGGCAGGAGCCAGAAGGAAGGGGGCACCGAGTGGCCTCAGACGTGCTGGCCGTGCTCTGTTCCTGGGGCGTGCTCTGGCGACCTGAACAAATTCCGCTTATCCAAGCGCGTCAGGCTGTGCACGTACGCTTTGCCCGCTTTTCTGCAGGGACCTGGCACGCCAATCAACAGTTCAAAGAGAGACAGTTTCCAACATCTGAAGCAAAAGGAAAACCTTCCCTTTACAGCAGTGCCCTGGTGGGCACCTGCCAATCCCTGACCTTGTTTCCAGTCCCGGCCTCCCAGGTGGGGCCCCCGAGGTCGGCCCCTGTTCCCCGCCAAACCGCGGGAGTGGAGAGCGGCCCGCGATGACCCACAGCCTGACGCCGCCCACGGTTGGGCGAGTCCATTTTAGCTCCCAGAGCAGCTCCTGGGGGACCTTCCGCAGGACGCAGTGGGTGGGGCCGCGTGCCCCGCGTCCCCTGCCTTTCCCACTTCCCCCGGTTTGAAGGGACAGGGGTTCCCTCGTGCTCCCTGCTCTTCCCTGCACACGCTGCCCGCGACACACGGGAGCTCTGGGTCTAATTCCACGTGAAGGACAAAAAGCAAAAACATTTTTCCCCTAACCGTAACGTGATGTGCAGATGTCTGTCTCCCTACAGCAGGAGCCGTTCCACCCCCTTTTCTCGCCCTCCTCCTACTGGGGTTCGGGGTGCAGGCTCTGGAGCCAGAGGTTTCAGACTGACCGGGACAGCCCAGGCCCTGCCCACCCCATCCCCAAATCCCGCTTTTCCTTCCTCTCACCCTTCCTGCCATCCTGCCACTCTCCCCCGCCAGGGCACAGGCGAGAAGGCCGGGAGGGAGCGCAGCTCCAGATGATTCCGGGACAGCCGGGCGGTCTTGGAGGAAGCTCTGGGAGCCAGGCCTCCCTCCGCCTCAGTGTCCCCTGACCACCCCCTCCCCCAGGTCCTGGGAGCCTGCCTGTGCGGGGGAGTCGAGGGAAGATCTGGTTCCTGGAGCCGCCCCCCACCCCGTGTCTACAGGTTGGGGAGGCGCTTCTCTTCTGCCCTCCCGGCTCTCCAGCCCACCCACCATGACTCAGTGTCCCCACCTCCTGCCATTCGCTTTCATGTCCATGTCTTTGCTTGATCCCTTGTTGTTTTCTAGTAGCATTAGCTTTTCTTTACTTCCGTGCCGGTCCCTGGAGCACGCTCAGTCTGCCCCCTTGTCAGGAAGGCCCTCGACTGGTCGCCTGGTCACCCCGGAGCCACGTCTTGCAAGGCTGGAGCCCCGCAGGCTCAGCTGCTTCTCTTCTCTTCTCCTTCACGGTAGCGCCGCCATCCGATCTCCCTGGCGCTTTCCATGCCCGGCCCCGGGGCGAGGCACGGACGGGTGTATTGGCCAAGCCTCGTCCAAGGACAGAAACCACGTCGGTTATTTTAACAGCGAAAGTCCAACATTCAGAATTGTTCGTTTGTTATTAACGGCTAAAAAGGCCAAGAGAAAACGCTCGTGCGCCATGGAGCAGCAGCTGTGGGAAGCTGCTCCCGCCCCTATGGACGGGGACGGGGTTCGGGGAGGATGGAAGCGGACGTGGAGTCGAGGCTCGGCCAGGCCCGTGTGTCCGGACTCGGGCCCTCGTGCTGGGCCCGGACCCCTGAGCAGGGGACTGGCCAGTGGGGCCGGCACTGCCAAGGGCGTGAGATGCAGCTGGGTCGGCGAGTGTGGGGCAGATTGCACACTGGACGCAGTTGCTTCTCCCGGAACAAACTGTGACTTGCGGGGTGACGTGAGCCCGGTGCCCTTGTCGGGAATGGGGGTGTGCACACCGTCTCTCTCCTGGGGCCGCCGGGCTCAGCACACTGAAGTCACACTGAAATTTCAGATCGACAGCAAATCAACTCTTCAGTGTAAACATGTCCCACACACTATTGGGGACATGCCCAGAGCTAAAAATACCTCCGTCGGAGCCCGTGGGAGGGGAGACGCAGGCAGGACTCTGGGACGAGGCGTCCAAGTCTCCGCTTTGATTTCCCATCTTGAAAAAGACAGGGTTTCTTTCTTCCCTGCTGGGTCACAGAACAAGCCACATTCTGTGGACAAACACACACAAGCAGCGCGCTCCCTCTGCCGCTGAGCTCGAGGCCTGGACGGCCCAGCGGCGTCCCGGGAGCTGCCCCCGCGGCCCCCGAGCGCGGGTCGCCAGCCCTCCGGGTCAGCGGCCCGGTTCCCTTCGGTCCTCCTCCTGTCTCCGGCAGGGTCCTCCTCTGTGGTCCGGCCTTCAAGGCCTGCCCACCGCCGTCCTCCCGCTCTGGCACTCTCCTGTTCCATTCCGGTGGGTGCCGGCCGCTCCTCAGTGCTGCTGCAAAAAGAGACCCATGCCTTCACACACGGGACACGCGTGTTCGTTAAGAAGAGCGTGCTCAGAGGGTGACAGTCTTCCCCTCGTAACAGCTGGCTGAGCGTGGGCACAAACCCGCCGACGACTGTCACAGTCCCCTCCCCAACGTGCTTTCTATTTACCAAATGGAAATAGCTTCTATATTTCTGATTGTGAAAGGGGTGCGTGTTCATTGTAGACGGCTCAGCAAAAGGAACGCAGAATAAAACTAAAACTGGGACTATCCATCAGCCAGAGGCATTCACCGCTTATGTGTTGGAACACAGCTTTTCAGATATTTTACTAAACACACACGCACGCGCACACACACATGCATGTACTCACACAACCTCCGTTTGTTGTGATTTTATCTTAAAAAAATAGTGTGTTACTCATGCTAGCTGAGTTGTTTTACTGGAGCAATAAATTAACTCCGGATTCTCAGTGGCTTAATAAAACAAAGATTTATTTCTGTTCGGGATACTTTTCCAACGCGGGTTGGCAGGGTCTACACAGCAATGAGGGAAGCCGGGCTCGCAGAGACTCCCTGTCTCGTCATGGCACAGGCCGGGCCACGTGGAAGCGGAAGAGGAAGAGAGTCTGCAGAGTTAAGCATCAGCTTTTAGCTTCCTCGGCCCAGAGATCACACCAGCCACCCGGCACACGTGCCCTGGGCCAGAGCGGGTCACGTGGTGCCCGCCGTCCCCAGTGGGACTGGAAGGGTGGCCTTCCGCATGCCCCAAGGAGGGGGAGGGTTCGCATGCTGGTAAATACCAGTCACATCTCACACTCGTGGGCTCACGTTACACATATTAATTTACCGTCTTCTGTTTTCAGCTCACAATTCATCATGGGCACCTTTCCATGGGTGCCATTATTATTTTTAGCGGCTGCACAGTATTTGATTCTAAAGTCACACCATATTTTACTGAAATAATCCCTTATTAATGATCGATGATTAGGTTGGTTTAGTTTTTTTTTCTAATGAAAACAATGTTGTAAAGAACATTCTTAACCATAGTCCTTGCACATTTTGCTAGATTTTTTTTTTTTCATAGTGTGAATTTTTCAAAATGAAAGGTCCTGGTCAAAGAATATGCACATTTTAAAAATTTTGTGACGTATCGACAAAAAACTCTTCAGGAAAGATGAGTTAATCGGATCCTGAGAACAGAGATCAAAGTGCTCATTTTCCCACACTGTTCCCGGGACCACGTATTAAAATTCTCTGTTAATACAATCAGTAGAAAGTGGTACTTATTTTAAATGTTCTGTTTCTTTGATTCTGATGAGAAAAAAAAATTAAATGTGTTTATTAGATCTTTGAGTAACTTATTTCGTGAATTATCTCCTTGGAGTGATTGTCCTTTTACTTGTTAATTGGTGAGAGCTCCTTATATTTTAACTATATCAACCCTTTATAAAATATATTACAAATATTTTCCCAATATTTTATTTGTATTATTACTTTTCATGGAAATTTTTAATTGCAAAGAAAATTTTAACTTCTGAATTATCATATTTACTATTTTTTTCACTGTATGTATCTCAGTGGCATAATTATCATGATTATAAAAAATTACCTATATTATCATTCATTGTTTTAATTTAAAAAATTTAAACATTTAGAATATCTGTAAATTGTTTTTGGTATAAGAAAAGAGGTAGGGAAATAAGCATATTTTAAAAATGGAATCAGGTAGAAATATAACCCTATGTCTGTCGTTTATTAAGTAAACCTTCTCTCCTTCCATTTGAAATGTTACTTGTCTCATTCATTGGATGTTTGTATGTATTCTGGACAGTGATGGATGTTTTCTGTTGCCACATCATACTGTTGCATTATATTCTAATGTGGTTTAAAATTGAGAAGGGAAAATCCCTCCTTCTTGTTCTTCCTTTTCAAAACATTTTTTGACTATGCTCATGCATTTTTCCTTTAAGATCAGTAGTACTCAAAACTTTTGGTTTCAGGATCTCTTTACATTTTTGAATGTCGCTAAGAACTTCAAAGAATTTTTATTTCTGTGTGTTATACCTATTGATATTTACCTGTTGGAAATTAAAAGTGAGAGATATTTAAAATAGTTATTTACTAAGATATGTAAAAATAAATACAATGTAACTGTTACATGTTAACATAAATAATATAATTTTTATAAAACATAGCTACAATTTTCAAAACAAAATGTTGGTAAAGAGAGGAGTTTCTTTTACTTTTTTGAAAATCTCTTTTATGTCTGATTTATTAGAAGACTTTGATTCTTACATCTGATTCAGCACTCAGTGTATTTTCATATGTGTCTTAGTTAAAGTGTACAAAGAAAATATGACCTCACACAAATAAGTAGTTGGAAAGGAAGGAGCATTTTAATAGCCTTTTCAGGCCATTGTGGATATACATCTTCTTTGATACTACACCAAAAGTCAGCAAGTGGTAGTTTCTTAAAGGTTGTTTGCAATGTGGCATCTGAAATTATGTCAATGAACGTTAGTATTCTTACATTAAATTTCACTGGCCTACCTTATTCTTTGAATAAATCTTTTATTCATTTCTAATATAATTAGAAATTTTTTAAAAAAACTTTAGGTATTATTGCAAAATCTGACATGTTGCATTATTTCTTGTTTTTTGCATAGGCACAAGGAAAACTTTGGAATTTTAAGGTAATGATTTATAGGATGATAAATGTCATTACAGAGATAATAAACAGGAAATAGTAAGACCACAGCAGAACACCGTAAAACATAGAGAATGAGCTGAGTTCACCCCTCGAATGCATGTACTAATTCTCCAAACATACTACCTTTGAATGTTCTAAAAAGCACGTAAGTATACAAGCACACCTTCCATGAGCTGTCAAATGATGGCATCATTATTCGTCATGTCGCCTCTGGAAAACTCCACTGTTCACTTGTGAAAGAATGAATATGAAAATGGCAAACAGCACCTTACTGATATGGAAACAATTTTGATCTGTAGATCAAATTTGGAGAAAGTGTTGGGGACACTCGGGGTGTTAGGTCACATTCCAATAACCACAGCTCCAGAAGACATTTGCAATTACTTTAATCAAATTCAAAAAGTGAAGTCCATAGGGAGTTTGGCTGGAGAGACTTTGTGTAGCTTTTTTGTGCAGAGGGTTGACATCTTAAAATTATTTTTTGTCCTTTAGCAAAGTTTCATCATTTTTTTATATAACACTTTCCCATGTCTTACTAAGTATATTGCCAGGTATTTTTTTATTTTTGTTATATCCCAAGCCTTATGTATTCTTGTTTTTTAAATAAATTATCTTTAGGTGAGCTTACCTACTCCAACAACCTCCATTAAAAAAAATTCATATGACTCCAAAATCTGCATCTCCATACCCATCCACTTCCTCAGTTTCCCACGTACACATCCAACTCTGTTTAATTTTGTCATTATAACAATGAATTCCAAAATCGCAGAAGAGAACACATTCCTTTCAGGTAAACTAGAAGATTTCCTTTGGGGGAAAAAAAAAACTGCTGGTTTCCATGACAACCTGACCACCCCTAAGTGTCCCACCCCAAGCTCTCTACTGCCTACAGGACGAAGTCAAGGTCCTCACCTAGATGGCCAAGACCTTGGGAACAGTCCAGTCTGTGCTTCCATGCCTTTTCTCTTCAGCTCAAATGCACCCCTTCTTCAAATCTTTCCTTGGCATCCCCCAAGCCCAGGCAGAGTTTGATGTCATCATTTTTGAGGTACCACGTCCCTCTGCTCACACCTCTGTTCTAACACGGATCTCATTGCGTCGTTCTTGGTTTATTTGCCTGCTCACTTCGCTAGACTGGGAGCTCTTTGGGGCCGAGTTTGCTGTTGTGTTTCCCTCCTGGCCTTTAGCACTTGGCACAGAACCTGGCACATCCTAGACCCCTGAGAGATGCCCGCTGAACTGAATAGACAGCAAACAGCATTTCGAATGCTGAGCTTGCAAACTTAACCTATAAGGTGATGGGAAATATGACAAACATTAATGTAAAAAATTGCCTTTGGCGTCCAGGGGAACAGGCTTTGGAAGGTACCAAAGAGCGAATCGTTTACAAACAGTTGTTTTCTTGCATGCCTCACGAAGTTTAACTTGGATGGATTATAACTTCGGAGAACCTGGAACCAAGGCAGGCTTCGGGAAAACGTGGCCCATAACCAATGTACTAATGGCCACTGTCAGGTAACCGGTCACGTGTGAGTACCCGTCCCCAGCCTGGCCCGCCACAGAAGCTGCCCACGGAGCAGCCCACTGACCGCCTTTCCCTTTCCCAACTATCAACCAGGGAGCTCCAAGCAATACGATTTTAACAGCCAATTAATCTGTCTGGATGGTGTTTGTGCAGCGCTTGGCGAGTGCCTGAAAACGAGCTCCCTGCAGGCTGAGTCGCCACCGAGACCGGAAGGTGGCAGCAGGCTGGAGACCTGGACTTACCACGCAGGACTGCCAGTGGGCTTGGGACTTGCCCTCTGGGGCTTGTGGCAGCTCTACAAGAAGTTCTTTAAGAACCCGGCACGCCCCTAGGAAGCTATCTAAGGACCAAAACTTCTCCAAGCATGGACAGAAGCGGGCGGGCTGGGGCAGAGACGTGCAGGACCCAGCTTGCTTCTGCTCCTTTGGGTAGCCTCGCCTCACCTACACCACGTGCTGATAATGAAAGCTGAAATGCCCCCTGGCCTCGGTTCTGGAATGTTCTCTTTTCCCATCACTGTGCATGGATCTGTCCCGATTCCACCTTCTATAATGTCCATCTTCTCTCCCTGTTCTCCTCCCACCTTTCTTGGTGCTATTACAATGTTCCAAGTCCTTCTCTATAGTCTCTGTCAGATTTTCTCATGCCTATGGACTGAAAACTAGAAAATGTAATAGATTTAAACACTTTGGGAATTCAGCACTGTTTGCCCAAGTTGGCTCTAGGAGGATGAGGTATCCATAAGACACATTGCTTGCTCTCAAGGAGCTTGTAACCTAGTTGGGGAGAAAACACAGATCTGTGAAAGCTAAATAGCAATATGGTGCAAATGAAAAGCACATTAACATGCATTTTAAAAAAGATAAGAAAGAGGAGTGACCCGTCGATGATACAATCAGCACAGAGAGGTCTGGCGCACCTTTTACCCCTAATCTGTAATATTTAAAGAAACAACAACCATTTACATATGGCTTTAAGCTGAAGAGAGACAGAAATATTCAAATAAAGAAGACACACCTTGTTTCCCACAAAAAATAACTAGAATAACAGAAAATAACAAGACTGTAAAATTATAGAATGCCATGTATAAAGAAATGATTCCAAAATTTCCCAGAGTCAACATGGGTCACTTGCAAGAACAAAAATAAGAATTGGATCATATTTTTTCACAAATAAAAATGGATCTTAGAAGGCAGCAGAACTAAGTTCCCAATGTTCTGAGGGAAACTAATTTTGAACTTTGCATTTTATACCCAGCCAAACAATCATCCAGGAAAGAAGGTAATATTAAAAGCAATGTCAGATATTCAAATAGTGGTACATTTTATCTACTGTGCACCAATTCTGGAGAAATTATTTAAGACTGTGTTCCATCAAACGGAGCAAAAAGTCAAGAAAAAGGTAATATGAAATATAACAAATAACATAAACTAAAACCCAGGAAGTTGAAGAAAAGAAATCCTAGGATAACAGTTATACTACAGGCTGAGGAAGCAATTTTTTCCCCAAAACAGCATTAAGTGGGCTCCAGAAAAATACCTCCAAAAAGGAGAATAGAAAGGAATCCAGCCAACACATAGAGCAAATATTGGAAGAAAACATAGAAATAGTTTCTCAAGAAAGAAAAATCCCATTTATAGGAAAAATAAGAGTATTATAAAATTTACAATAAATGTATAACTTAATGCAAAGCGATCCTTTCAGGCCACTTGTAAAATAGACCCAGAACGTTCTCTCTTAGCACCCGCTCTCTAGGGCTCTGGTCCACACAGCAGTGCTGTCTCACTTGCACACTGGACTCGTCTCTTCTCCAGGTTTTTTGCTTCTGCCTCCACCAATCACAGCAGCCACGCTGGCCGGTCACACATAGACATGGGTGCTGTCACACCTATACTCAGAACCCGCCTGTGGTTCCCATGTCAACCGGAGTACCAGCTGCCTGCACGATGTTTACAAGGCCCCGCGTGAGCCGGTCTCTTGCTGCTTCTCTGGCATCTCCCGCTTCTCCTCTGCTGGGTCACCCACTCGGCTGAGCGGCACCTGGCTTTGGGATCTGCCACAGCAACCCAGCCGAGGCCTTGCTCTTCCCTGGCAGCCCGTAGCCAGTGACCATGGAGCGTGGATGGGTGCGCAGGCCTGGCCATCTCGGCCAGCGCAGGGCTCCCACGGGCCACCTGCTGCAGAGCTCCCCGTTGCATGGGCGGAGGTGTCCTGAGACCTGCATGGCAGTTGGTGGCTTGCCCTGTCCTTTCCTGCTTCTTTCACTGGCCTTACTCTCCCCACCTCCCGGTACGCGTCCGTTCCTCAGAGCGCCTGAAATGACTCAGCCCAATCACACACGGACAGCCCTGTTTTAGGTGTGAGCCACCAAAGGCCCGTGTTGTGAACTCACACTGCAGGTTGTCACTTAAAATACTTGACCAGTGCTGGCCAGACACTCAAAACGCGAACACCCCTCTGGGCCACCTTGGGAGCCAATAGTGTCCTCCCCAGGGTCTCTGCATGGGGGCGAGAAGGATGGCTCGGGGACCCAGCCCATCACCTTTGGGATGAAAACAACAACCACAAGACACCATGAGAACTGAGAGGGTTGCCACCCTTTTCTTAGTTGCGGTTTTCAATGCATGAAGTCACTGCACGGCAAGGCCACCGGTTGTGTTTGCACGGCGCCCCCGGCCTGCATGCGGTGTCTGCGTCTCCCCACGGCCGCTGTCCACACTTGGCTGATGCAGGCGCACTGCAAAAACCCCAGCGTTAGCCGGGGGTGGAGCAGGGCTTGCAGGTCCGTGACTGCATCTGGGTCCCAGGGACTTGCGTGCAGTTAGAAGAATTTCTGTTGATGCAAGAGAAAAAAATTGAAAGCGGTTCTAGGTTCATGGCAAAGTTGAGAAAGGTGCGGAGATGTCCCATGCACCTTCTGTCCCTGCGCACGCACGGCCTCCCGAGGGTATCAACTTCCCCACCAGAGTGGACACTTGTCACAGCTGGCGAGCCTCCACGCACACGTCCTTTCACCCCACGCCCACGGTTTACACTGGAGTTTACTCTGGGTGCTGGAGATTCTGGGTTTGGACAAATGTACAAGGACACGTGTGCACCGCTGCTGTCTCACACGGATCAGTGTCGCTGCCCTGAACCCGGCCTCGGCCCTCTGCCTGCTCATCCCGCCCGCCGCCCCGTCAGCCCCTGGCAGCCACTGATGCTCTCCCTGTCTCCGCAGTTCCGTCTTCTCCAGAATGTCACCAACTAGGAAGCATGCAGCACGCAGCCTTTTCAGCTTGGCTTCTTTCACTTAGCAATGTGCATTCAAGTTTCTTCCACGTCTTCTCACGACTCGACGGCTCACTCCTCTTGAGTGCTGAATAATATTCCATTGCCTGGACGTACCACAGGGTATTCATTCGTTCACCTTCCGCAGGGCATCCTGGTTGCTTCCCAGTCCGGGCGGTTGTGAATAAAGCCGCTGTAGTCATCTGTGCGCAGGTTCTCTGTGGACCTAGTTTTGCAGTTAGAGGACTTCTAATCACCTGCGTCTCATACAAGAGAGCAACACATGGCTCAGAGATGACCGGGGTCCTGTCCCAGGTGGCACGGCAGGGACTCCGCTCTGAGACGAGCGTCCATTCTGGGAGACGGTGATGCGGTCAGTTCTGCGCTAACGACTAGCAATTCATTGGCAACAATCAGTCAGAGCGAAGGCCCGAGAGTTTGGAGGGAAGCCGGCGCCACTGCAGAGCAGACTCCGTGCGGTCACGGACTTCACTTCACCGTGTCGGTCTTCCATTCACACGCCACTCCGCCGCCTCATAGGATTTTAACGAGGACGTTCTGTTGGTGTGAGGGCACTGAGTTTTAAGGAGGCGTCAGGAACAGCCGGCGTGGCTCCCGCGAGGTCCCGGCCGAGCCCCGTCATCCCGCCACACCCGCTCCGACCTCAGCAGCAGCTGCCCCAGAGGAACAGGGCGTCGGTGCGTTGATAGAAGCCCCTGTCTGGGAATGGGCGAAGGCCCGGCCGCCGCAGCTACGGGCACGTGTGCCCCTGAATGGCCGTGCGTGGAGCCCACCGCGTGTGGGCAGAGCCGGGGTTTGAGGAGCCGCTGGGTGCCCACACGCTCCTGCCCGCGAATCCCTGGGTCCCGCCCGTCATCGGCGGCTTGCACAGACCACAACAGAGCGCCACGGGTGGGCCCCAGCTGCACGTGCCTCGATTTCCTCACCTGCAACACGGGCACGGTTATCACACCCAACTGCGCCATCCTCGGGAGGATCGAATGAGCGGACGCGTGAGAAGCGCCGAGGGCGGTGGCTGGCAAGGCTTGGAGCTGCACAGGAGCCGGCGGTACTGCGACTACTGCCGCGGGCAGTTTTCCGTCTAGGAGAAGGGAAACGTCACCTGGGAATCTGCGAGCAGCGCGGCCGTGCGGATCCTCCGTGAGACCCTCGCGGTGCGTGCCGGAGAGACGCGTGCGGATCGGCTTCGGTGACGGAAGTGGACGACAGAGAAAACTGTCTCCACCAGAAGCTCGGGCCGCTCCGTTTGCACGGAAGCGCTGTTCCCAACTGCGGGCTGCGAAGCGGCAGCCCCGGGGCCTTTCATGCCGGCTGCCTCTTCTGCCCGTGGGTCCGTGCGGCGTCCGAGCCTCCGCGGGCCTGGCTACGCCGCTCTCGGCAGAGCCGAGCTGCCCTGGGGACAGAAGCACGAGGAACGCGAGGTCCTGTGGACAAGAAGGGGTGCCAGCCGGCCGGTGGTGGTGGACGAAGAGGTGAGAGTGAGAGACACACCAGAACAACAGCCACGAAGCACAGGAGGGATTTGTTAGAATATTTATTTAGTTGTGTAAAACTAGGATTCACTCAAAAGGCCGCTCTTAAGGATCTGGAGGCCCACAGGTGGCCCTAAGGCTGCAGGTTCCCCTCCCCTGGGAGAGATTTTAGGTTGTCACAGCAGGGAGAGGGTGCTCCGGGCTTCATCTGGTGGAGAGAAGCCAGGGACGCTGCCAAACACCCTACTATGTGCAGGACAGGAGCCCGCAGCACGGAATCAGTCAGCCCGGGAGGTCAGCAGTGCCGAGGTTGTGACATCCTGGACCAGACCGGGCCCCCTTCCTGGGATGCTCCACCCCACAGCCAGGCAGAGAGAAGGACGACTCTTTTTTTGTTTGTTTGTTTGAGACAGAGTCTCACTCTGTTGCCCAGGCTAGAGTGAGTGCCGTGGCGTCAGCCTCGCTCACAGCAACCTCAAACTCCTGGGCTCAAGCGATCCTCCTGCCTCAGCCTCCCGAGTAGCTGGGACTACAGGCATGCGCCACCATGCCCGGCTAATTTTTGCTATGTATTTTTAGCTGTCCAGCTAATTTCTTTCTATTTTTTCAGTAGAGATAGGGTTTCTCTCTTGCTCAGGCTGGTCTCAAACTCCTGAGCTCAAGCGATCCACCCGCCTTGGCCTCCCAGAGTGCTGGTATGACAGGCGTGAGCCGCCGTGGCGGGCCGAGAAGGACGATTCTGACGGTGGTGACGACAGTGGTGATGACGGTGTCCCACACTGACACAGCACTCGCAGTTCCTCATGCACTTCTGCACACGTCCATCCGCCAGGTCCTTCCAGGCCGTTTAAGGGGGCAGGGCTGTGACGCCTATTATTCCTGTCTCTGAGGGAAGGTCACCGAGGTGGTGAGTGGCAGCAATCCGCCCGGCGTCACACAGCTGGCACGAGCAGAGCTGGGGTGGGGAGCTCTGGTGTCTCTCGACTTGTAACCTCCTGCCTCCTCCCACTGCACCGCACTCTACTCTGGGCAGAAGAAGAGGGAACGGGGAACGGCTTCGTGATGCTCCCAAACCCTGAAGTGTCCGGAGCTTTATGCATCGTGGGGAAGCCAGGATTCCTCGTTTGCAGACTAACAGACACCAGCTCACCCCAAAGAGACTGGCGGGCGTGTGGCCTTGTGGCCGAGGGCTTTCGGTGTGGAGGGTTCAGTGGCCGACCCAGTTCCGTGGGTCCTGGATCAGGTAGAGAGCCACGTGTGACAGCAACGCCGTCTGCAGTCCCTCTGCTAGGGGACGCTCCACAGTGGCTGCCGACAGCTCAAACTTTTGTAGATTATTTCCCCCTGGGGTTAAGCGCAAAGCAGGTGTAAACTTGTTTGGTGTTCTCTTTATCTGCTGAAAAACAAGCGTCAGGTGTGTTCAATGCATGCCGCACGGGGTTGCTGCCCACTCGCGTCCAGGTCCCCTCCCGCCCCCAACTTCGCTCTCCTGGAACGCCGAGCGCGGCCAGCCCTGTGCAGCCTCCTCCTTTACGAGGGCCGCAGACAGAGGGCGGAAACTGACCGGGCCATGAGTGGCTGGGATGTGGAGCTGGCACGGTGAAATTGGCAGTGACAAAACAATCAAGAACGACATCCCTATAGCTGCCGAAGTGGCCAGGACAACTGCCCAGCATCACGGAGGAATGGCACCGAGGGGGCCAAGTGAGAGAGGGAGTGGGGCCCGGGCAGGCTGGCTCAGGGACACCAGAAAGAAGGCACCGAGGTGCTCCGGGTGTGTGACACTCGTCCGAGTACAATGCGTCCTGTCTGCGCTCGGAGTCTGCTTAGGCCGCTAGTGACAGGTGTGTCAGCGGGGCCACTGTCACCCTGAAGACACCAGGATGCTGCTTTGTCGTGGCCACCAAAGGGTGCTAGACTACCCAGCCTGGGTCCCGCTGGGTGTCGGGACCACCTGGAAGCAGACGCTCAGAGGCGCTGGAAACACTCGGTGGCTTCTCCTCTCTGCGTGGCTTTGCTCTGGGAGGGCCACTTGGCCCACGCGGGCAGACGCTCCCAGCCTTGCATCTCAGAACTTTGCCCCGGAGAGGGGCCGATTCTCCCTGTGCGGGTCCCCCGAGAAAACCCAATGCGTAGAGCCTGATTAATGACACGAGTCTCATGCCCACGGCTGGGCGGCCAACGTGGCCAGGGACGTGGGTGCCTCCGTGGGCCGTGACCTCCAGAGTAGTGGGAACCAGACGTCCGGCACCCAGGGCGCTGCGGATGCTGTTCCCGATACTCATGTTAACTCACGGTCATCATCCCTGCCCCGAGGGCTGCCTGCCAGGTGGGCGCTCCTGTCACCAGCCCTGCGCTCAGGATGAGTGCACCCAGGCACAGAGAGGATCATTGACTTCTCCGGGGTCACACAGATGGTGAACTGTGGAGCTGGGATCAGAGTCCAGGCAATTTGGATCCCAGGTTATGCTTTTAACCGCTGTCCACACCACCTCTCCCTGCAGGTCAGGGGACAGAGGGAGGAAGGTCTGACACCACCGAGGCACAAACTGTTCCCGGAAGGAAGGAGGGTCGGCGGGCAGAAAAAACGAGAGCGATCTGCTACTAATTCCTCAGTCTTCGCCTCTGTGAAATGGGGGTGGCGTTGACGCCTGAGGCTCAGCGAAGGTGAAGCGAGAAGATGCACAGAGGGGCAGGGCCCGGGGGCAGGGCACGGCGCACGGGGTGGGGGAGGCGTCACTAGGGTGGGGACGTCACCAGGGGCGGTTCTTGTTCTGTGCTCGCTGGGCGTGAGGAGTTCCTTCGCAAACTCCGGGTGTCGTGGTAAAGAGAACCGGGAGTGGAGGCTGTGTCCCGGGGAACAGGGAGCCACGTTTTCCTGAGGCCCACTTGGAGGCGGCGGCAAGGACGGGGAGGGGAGCCCCACGGAGGAGGAGGGAGGCGCGGGGCAGCGTCTGGTCCTCCGGGCTGGGGCGCTGCCCACCTCTGAGCGCCGTGCGCCTGGGGCCTGGTGGTGCCTCAGTGACGAGGCTGGGAGAGCTCAGAGGGGCATAAAGCGTTCCCGTGGCCCCACGGTCTGCCACTGCTGAGCGCTCCAGTGCCTGCCAGCGTGGAATGCCGATAGGTTTGTTCGCAGGCGAGAAAGTGGACAGGAGAGCCCGGGGCGGGCCGCACAGCGCCCAGGAGTAGGGGCTCCGCAGCCTGGCCACAGGCCCCCTGAGGCTGCTCCGTGGCCGTGCTGAGAGTTGGCACCGTGGGCACCTTCCAAGTTTCCAGCCCCATAGGCGTCTGCAGTGACCTGCCAGGCGTCTGCTCACCGGCCTGGCCCGCTCCTGGCCGCGCTGCTCCTGGGGGGAGGAGCCGCCGTGGGAACCGAGTGATGGACACGTGGGGCGGGCTCTGTCTCCTGCTCCCAGCTCCTTCTCTTTCTGACCTGCGTGTGCACCCGGCTTCGCCCTGTCGGGGCTTCCCACCCACACACGTTTGTAACTAGGAGCCACATCTTGAAGTGGAGTCCTACAGCTACGCCCCCCTCCCCACGCAAAGCCGGCTTAGGGATTGCACCGAAACCCTGTGTTCAGCCCCGCCCGTCCAAGCACACGGAACGCCTGCCCGAGGCCACCTGCATTTCTGTGCAGACTCCGCCCGCGCAGGAGCCTCCAGGCCGCGCACCGCGGGGATGAGAGATATTTCTGATTCTAGTTGTAGAAAGGAAGCGGGGAGAGGACTTTAATATTCCTGCCAGAATTCCCTCTGTACCACCAAATTTCTGCTTTTTTTTTTATATATAACACGGAGTTGGACTCACTCCACCTAAACAATAAATCGTGAAACGGCCACGTTAACTGCTGTTGGAAAGGAGGAACTGAAGTTCGCTTTGATGCGCCGCTAGCAGAGCTTACTCCTGTCCTATTTCCTCCCCACGGACCAGACGGCAGCGCCGGCCTCAGCCTCGCCCGACTCGCGCCCGTCCCACGCATTGTTCTTTTCCCACCGCGGACTCCGAGCCAGATATCCATTTCCCCAGGCTACTTTAGGTAGGAATCGAAAAGGTATTAGGGGAGCTGGCTCCTTTTACTTTTAAGTGCATCGCGAGTGATGGAAGCAAAGCCTTCCTCCGTGCACAGCCCTCCCTGCAGCCCGCGGGGAGCTCCTGATTGCGGCGGCGGAAGCTGGCACGACGGCGGATGGTCTAAAGCGCGATTAGGCTAAGCGGTGCCACCCTCCTCGCATTGCGGGCCTACGCACCCCGGCCTCGCCGCCGGGCTGGGTGACAGCAGCGCGCCGGGCTGCGCGGGGCTTCCTGGCTCTCAAGCGCGTCTCCGAGCAGCTCCCTGGGCCGGGACCCGCGGGAGGTACCGGGAAAGTGGGGACAGGCTAGACTCCGTCCCTGCCCTCCGGGGATGAATCCGTGGCCTCGAGCCCGAAAACCCTAGGTAAGAAACTGCAGCTCAGCCTCGCGGACGCTCCACGCCAGGCGGGCGGAGCCAGGGGGGCTCGCCTTCCGCCGTGCCCGTCACAGGCGCCGTGTCCCGAAGGCCCCGTGGAAGTTCTAAGGTGGCAGGGACGGAGAAGGGACTCAGGAGCTGCGGGGCGAGCACCAGGCCGGGGGTCTGAGAGGGCGCGGGACACGTGGGGGAACAGAGAGGGGTTTTCCTTGGCCGAGGGAGGGGCTGCGAGTGTAGACTCAGGACAAGGAGGAAGGGAAGGCCCCCCTCCCACCAACCTACATGTGAGGAACAGAACTCACTCGGGTTTCCTTCTGGGTTTCCTGTCGCAGGAAACGTCACCTGGGAACACCTGGTCGGTGAAACCAGAAACGCCAGCTTCCACTGTTGGCTCCGCCCTCCCCGTCGGCGCCCAGATCTCTTTGGCCCGCAGTGCTGTCGGTGTTCTCACTGCACACAGTGCAAGTCCGCACCCCTGCGGCCCCTCTACGCGGCTTCCGTGGTGATCCTCACCAAGGGATCAGGCACCAGCCTTCTCGCTGGTCTTCGTGCCTCCTTATCGATGCTGAAATGACTTTTCTAAAACGGGAATGTGCCTATATAACTCCCTGGCCCAACCTGCTCCCATACGACCTCCTGTTAACTAATCACATCTGCACTGACCCCGTTTCCAGGCGCCGCTAGCAGTTAGGACTGCAGCTTAGGAATTTCGGGGGGGGGGACACGATCCACCCATACACTGACGAGAGGTGGGTAGGTCAGAGGTTCGCTGACTAATGGCTGGAGGGGGCAGCTACACCTTCAAAACAGGGGCGATTCCTCTCCTCCCGTCTGACGCAATTCAAATCAAAGAGGAGGCGAGAGAAAGAGACCAGCTTTGTAGCTACACCCCAAGCGCCTAACCCCGTAAGTTCTGGTATCTTCTTAATTTCCTTTTAACTCCCCAAGTCCTGTTTAATCTCAGATTCGCTATGCTTCTATCCAAATTCCTATATGCTCAGTCAGGGGCGGATGCAAGTTCTCATTTGTAACAGCCAACCACACTGAAAAGCCTTTTACGGATGTGATTCTTTCCTTATTTGACTCCGATTAATACGACTAGCTGGAAGACACTGGGGGGACTGGTGCTTTAGTGAAGGGTTAAAAGTGACAAGTAACTTCTAGAATACTGACTCTGCAGTGGGTCTACTCGGGATGCTAAGAAGAGGTGTCTCGGTTTCTCCCTCCCCGCCCGCTAGTCCCTCTCCCTTCTCCCTCATCTTCGGGGAGTATGCACGAATTCCGCTTACACCGTCTTGATGCAGGGCTCAGCCTCGGCTCTACTGACATTCTGGGCTGAACAACCAACTCTTTGTGGAGGGCGCAGTCCTGTTCATCGGAGCACGCTCAGCAGCAGCCCCGGCCTCTGCCCACTAGATGCCGGTAGCGTCTCCAGACATCGCCCGTGTCCCCTGGAGGGCAAGAGCATTCCCAGTGGACCACCGTGGTCGCAAAGTATGCAAGAGCACTTGGTAACTCTAGAATGCCGTGCAGACGTGTGGAGTCATCTCATCTGTTGTCTCCAACAGCTGAGTGGTCTGCAGATGGGGAAGTAGGGAGAGTTGTTTGAACCAGTCGTCCCCAACCTTTTTGGCACCAGGGACCGTTTTCATGGAAGACGGTTTTTCCACAGACCCGGGCTTGGGGGGCAGGGGGACGGTTTGGGGATGATTTGAGCTCATTACATTTATCTTGCACTTTATTTCTATTATTAAGCTGTAATGTATAATGAGATGATCATACAACTCGCCATAGGGTGGGGACCCCTGGTTGAAGCCGCCTGCCTCAGATCACCCTGCAGATCTGTCTCGGCCCCACGCTCTCGAGATGACGCTGCAACCGCAAGCTTCCGTTCCCTCAGCTTGTAATCATTCTCTCCGACAGGAAAGGGTTTTGTCCCCGTGTCACCAGCAGAGGACATCCCTGAGGGCCGGCCGTGCTGCTTATTCCTGGGCTTGATAGGACGCGAAGCCCACGCCGGCCGGCTTCTCGCCTGCACGCTGCTGGCCCAGAGCTTACGCTTTTGCACAGAGCTCTCACCGGACGACAGGTCTTTCCTGTGAGTGGTTTACTTTGGGTTAAGTTCTCTTTGCAGAGGTTTGCACAGCTACTGAGGATTGGAACCCTGAGTTTAAATGGCATCAAATGCAAGCTGTGAATGAGACACCTCCCACCCCCCTCACACACACACACACACACACACACGCACACACCCTCCCCCCGCCAGCCACCTCTCCTCCGTGGGCACAAGGACTGATCTTATTCTGCCGCCGGCTGCGGGAGGCTTAGTTAATCTGATTAAGTGAAGCCAGCGCCTCCTGAGTCCTGGTCCTGCCCTCCCTCCTCCATCAAGAAGTGGCTTCAATGGCCCCACAAAGGGCTCAGCCTGGCGCGCCAAGAATTCGAGACAATGTCCCACACTGGGTTAACCGAACTCTCCCGCCAGCAGGGCTGATGCCATCTGCCCATTTATCGACAGCCTTGTCAGCAAAAATCTGGAGTCTGAGGCTTGGCAGGCAGCCAGCCTCCCCTCCGCTGCCTCTCCGGCGTCTCGGTGACAGATGTTGAGCCTCGTGCCCGGCGCTGCGGCTGGCAGATCGCTACGCGCACACGTTCCTCGTCAGGGCGCGGGGCGGGGTGGGGGAGCAGGACGGGACGCGCGTTTTCCAGGAAGGGATTTATGCTCCTGTCCAGGTTCTCTGTTTGCAGATTTAAAAATAAAATTTTTTTTTTTTGAAATTCACTTTTAAAAATGTGAAACAATCAGTTTGCTGTTCAACAGGGGGAAAAATAAAAACCACGCAAGCCATGTAATTATCCCGGGTGCCGCGTCTCAAGGGACGCAGGTGCTGTGACGGTGAGTACTCGCCACGGTCCACGCCGCTCAGACCGCCCCGGCCTTGGAAGGCGCCGTTTCCCTGGCTGCTGCAACACGAAGCGGCTGAGCCGGGAGTATTCCTTTCACCATGGCGCCTGGCTCGGGGCGCGCTCTTCCCCCTAGCCAGCGGCAGTCCACCGAGGTGCAGCTAAGAGAGACGCCTGATTCTGTGAAGACACCACGTGCATGTGCTCGATAGAAGAGATTTTTCTGGCAGTGCCTTTACTTTTAAAGGAGGAAACAGGAAAAAAGAGATAAATTTCAGGAAATGAATTGGAGCCTCTGCATGGGGCTTTGCACACACGTCCCGCCGGGCCATTCCTGCGTGGGTGTCTCTATTCGGAGGGCCTTGCCAAGGCAGTTTTCTCGCAAGAATTCCCCCTTAGGTGAAAGGCCCTCACCCACCGGTTCACGTGGGCTCTGTGTCTGTCCACTCCGCCGCAGCACAGGGCGTCTTGGGCCACGATTGCACAACGGCACAGGAGGAACTGTGCCACGTGGACACCCAGGAAGGGGGCCTATCCCCTGGGGAGGTGGGGGAACACAAGCGGCCCTGGAGGGGGGCTCTGTAGCTCCCAAGCCTGGGAGGACGCTTTTAGGGAGTTCCCTTTCTGAGAACCCCTCTCTGTGTACACTGGGAAGGCAAAGCTCCCCTGTGGGAACCAGAGGATTCTCCCAGTCCTGGGAGGACCGCGCCCTCCGCACAGGAAACGGGTCTGTCCGAAGCTACCCAGGAAGCAGCTTGGCGCTGGGTGGTGCCGGGAGGCCTAGGCCACTCCCGGACGTCCAGGGACGGCAGGCCGAGCCGCAGAGCTGTACAAGCTGCTCTCCTGTGCACGGGGCCTCCCTGAGCGGCTCCCAGACGCATGTCACTGCTTCTGGATGGGCTGGTCTCAAGCATAAGTAAGACAATAAGAGCCTCGTGCAAGTGAGTTCAGACTACCTGGGACCGTGAGCCCCCACACAAACTGGAGAACGCATCATCTACATTTTTGGTTCTAGCCCCGAAGCAGTAGCTCTACTTAATCGCCCCTTCCCGCCTTTGTATTGAGCTTTGCAGTTTGAACGCTTCTTCCGTCCGTGTTTCCTCATCCAGCAGGAGGCTGCTGTCTTCCTGGCCCCTGTCCAGGCGCGGCTGTCCGTTCTGGGACTTCCGGTTAGGAGGACGGCCGGGGTCTGCGTCCCCTCGTGAAGGTAAGATCCAGGAGCACGGTGGCTGCGTGGTGTGAGACTGCGGCAGACTGAACCGCGCGGCCAGCGCTGGTGACCTGGGAGACGCGGCCCTGCTGCGAGGTGGACGTCACAGCACGGTGCCCCTTGTTCTGGACACAGGAGGACCCGGCTCTGGGCCCAAACGGCCGTGGGACAGCATCGCCCTGTGTCCACCCCACACCGGGCTCCCAGGACGCCAGAGAGACAGGCCCCGAAGGACGAACAGGAGGGGATCCTTCACTCAATGGAACCAGTGGCCCTGGCGGCTGTTTCTGAAGAGCAGGGATGCCGTCTCGGCCCGGCCAGGGGTCTCAGGGCCCCACCTGCACCCCTTCGATCTGCCTCCCACATGTGCACAGGCCCTGGGTGAGTGGCGAAATCTACAAGGGCACCTTTGCAGTGGGCAGAGCGAGCGGACACCGGCTGGGCTAGGAACTGGGCCAGGGCAGCTTTTCCCTCCAGCCCTGGAGAGCTTTGGGGAGGGGCTTCCCAGACGACAGGCCACAGGCTGTGCGCTGCATAGGCCTGTGTGTCCTTACCTTTCCCCACCTGCAAGCCGGGCAGCGCGGTTTCTGCTGCTCTGCAGCCTCCACCACCGCGGCCTCTGCCCCCACCTCTGCCCCCTCCCTCCCAAGGCCCTGGCAGCTGCTGGGGCGCCGGCCTCTCTCTCCGCACAGCCAGGCTGCGGTGCCGGGCTCAAAGGCCGCTTGGAGCCTGTGTGCACACGGGCGCCAAGAACAAGGGCTGCAGTTTGATCAGTGCAGCTTGGATGCCGGGCGGCCTCCTCTCCGGGAGCCTGGCCAGGCACCACCTGCGGAAGCGGGAGGCCGCTGGGGTGCGGGAGGCTCAGTCGTGCACCAAGCTGCAGCCGCAGCCACAGCCGCAGCCGCAGCCTTCCTCCCTGCTCTGCCTCCCTGCTCCATCTCCAGCTGACGCACCCGCTGTTGCTACGATGCTGCTACCAGGCTGCCGCGGGCTGCAGAGGACTGGGAGCAGAGCGGGCATGGGGCCGCAGGCTGCGCGTGGCCGGCTGCTGCAAGCTCAGAGCTGCAGGCGGGAGTCACCAGCAGTTCGTTCTTTGTTCAGCGCCCAGCCGTGCTCCAGCCGGGCTCGGCAGCTCATTTTTCTGCGCCTGAATACCTGCTAGAGAAGCAGGGGTTGCCTGGCAGGCGGCCGACGCCCCTCCTGCTTCCTTCGCCCTGGCAGGACAGGCGGGCAGGGCCACGCCACTGCATGGCATTGCTGCTGGAGGAAAGGACAACCCCTGCCCGTGCACCACACCCTCACTGCATCCTCGGTGTGGAGCTGCCAACTGGTCCCTGCAGAGGACATGGTCCCACCCGCGCCCCAAACCCGTGATCCCTGGGGACCTGGCATTTAAAGCTCATGAGTGAAACAGCCCAGGTGCAAAGCGTTTGTAGCCAAGGGGACTTTGCTGACTGTCCCACTGAAAGGGCCACTGCTAGCGTTGTCCATCTTTCAAATTTGCAAGAAAAGCCAGAAGTTCCAATTTTTGTGTAAAATCTTTTTAATTTTTACGTATTGGCAACAAATCTATATTTTAAAGTACTGCGTCGGCCAAGCAAACCACCTCTGCAGGGTACACGGGGCCCAGGCCTGCCAGTGTGTAATTTCTGCCCTCATGTGACAGTGACGCCATCAACCCCATCTCGGACCTGGCTGTGTTTTTCCTGCTGACTCTATCCTGCTGATTCCTTCTGGAGGGTTCTGAGGTCCTCTGAGGGTTTTGTTGGGTTTTTGTGCTCAGTGGAGTGGGGGCGGGCGGAGTACTGAGGTCTCTCGGCACAGCAGTAGCCAGAAAGGACCTAAATTGTGAATAAAGAAACTTTTCCATGGTGGTTTTGATTTGCGTTTCTCTAATGATTAGAGATGGTGAGCATTTTTTTAAATATGTTTGCTGGCCATTATTCTGTCTTCTTTTGAAAAATTTCTGTTCATTGCCATTGCCCAATTATTGATGGGGTTGTTTGATTTTTTTCTTACTGATTTTTTTTAAGCTCTAGATAGATTCTTGTTATCAGCCATTTATCAGATGTGCAGAGAGCAAATATCTTCTCCCATTCTGTAGGCTGTCTATTCGCTCTAATGATAGTTTCCTTGGCTGTGCAGAAGCTTTTTAATTTGATCAGATCCCATTTATTTATTTTCGCTGCTGCGGTGATTGCAATGATATAAAATGTATCCAAAATGTTTGTGCCCTCATAATACCCTGAAATAAAAAATATAAATAAATAAAAAAGAAACTTTTCCAGGTCTGCATTGCCAGGATTCAACGTCGGATCTAAGTGTGTCTGTTTTTCATGCTGTGTAACAACTCACCACAAAACTGGAGGCTTAAAACAGCAGATGTGCTGCTGCGCAGTCTCTGTGGGTGAGGCCTGTGGCCTGGGTTGGCTGAGCCCGCAGTTCCAGGTTTTGCCACGACTTGGCCAGGGCTGTGCTCTCATCTGAGGCCAGGGATTCTCTTGCAAGCTCACGCAGGTTATTGGCAAAACTCAGCTCCTCGTGGCTGTGGGACTGAGGTCCGTAGCCCCTTCTCAGACACGGAGCTGTGCTCTGCCACGTGGTCCTGCCCACGGCCCGGCCCAGCAGTGCACAGGGTGTGCACGCTTGCCTCGACGCTCCCACTTCTTTTAAAGGCCCACCTGATTAGGTCAGGCCCACCCAGCATCATCTCCTTTCGATCAACGTAAATTCTTAATAACTTCATTATATCTGAAAAACTCTTACTTTTTCCACATGGCATAGCCAGACCACAACGGTGAAATCCATCGTATTCACCGTCCCACCCACACTCGAGAGGAGAGGGAGGCAGTCTTCAGGGCCTTGTCAGAATTCTGCTTCCATGCTAGGAAAAAAACGTGGTAAAATCAGCTCTTCTTGCTGATTTTTAATTATCCATTAAATTAAGGCTATGCTAGGTGATATTTTTTTACACCAACTTTTTAAATCTAAAATGCTACAGACTGATCTCAAAGGCTGCCTCGGATTATAATAACTATTATATCTCCCACTGGAAGAGCCACAGAGATGAGACGGGGATCTCGAATTAGTTCTGAAACAAAGCTGATGCCTCATTCCATAATTTACATTTTTTTTTTTTTTTTTTTAGTTTTGGGACAGATGAAATGTAAGGAACAGAGAAGTTCACAGGCATTCGGACATCACCTGGGTCGTGTGGATCCAGGTCATTGAGATTCAGTTTTTCACCAACAGCGACTGGGCTGGATTATAAACTTGCCTGCTTCTGGGATGGGGTTGGTTTAATGGCAGGGAGAGCTTCCCAGGAGAATGTTGGGGTACCGTCCTCAAAGGTGAGGCTCTCTCACTGTGCATCTTGCCCTCTGGAAAGGAGCGACCGAGGCCTTGGACACCAGATCTCTCGTCCTGACCCTCCTGTTGGCCGTCAGTTCTCTCCCCTGCCCTTCCCTCCTCTCCGGTTACTCGGAAGGAGGGACCTGCCTCCACCCCAGCAAGAGCTTTTCTCGTGACTGTTCGTGACATCCTCAGGCTGTGGGACATCAAGCTGGGAGGGTGAAGGTGGTACTTACTGTCTGCCTCCAGGGGAGACAGGACACGCCGGCGCCGGCATCCTCAGACGCCCCTCAAGCTGTGGGCTCACGTGCGCTAACGAACAGTCAGTCGGTCAGCAACCAGGTTTCTGCCCCCAAAATACAGAAGCTCATTTCTGACGCATTAGTCAAGTTTGGGGCTGCTGCTCTCTGCCGTTTAGCAGCAGAAGGAGCAAAAGGCCTTGCTTAAGTCTTTCGCCAGTTTACATGGAATGCTGATCTCTCAGTGCTCCTCTTTCTGAAAGGAAGTGCTAAGGTCTCACAAAAGCCCGTCTCTCTAATCCCCAAACGGGCATGAAGACACTTAATGGCTGGGGAAACAAAAGTTTGGGAATCTTTGAGAAGTGCTTGCTAACTACATTAAAACACACACACACACACACACACACATACATCTTTTTTGGAATCTTAAGAAATATAAAACTGGCTGTTCTTCACTTCCACTGTGTGTGTCTATAACTTCTCCAGAGTTTCCTGGGAATCACATGTCATTTTTATAGAACAGACACATGATGGGCTCTTTCATGTTGATCAGAAAAATATCCCAGGTTAAAAAACAAAAACAAAAACAAATGACATTGAAAACACGAAACAAAAATCAACCACAAATACGACAACAAAGCAAAACCCTCTATTTCCTCCCAAACTCTCATCTTGTCTTCTGTCCCGAAGAGCCTTAGACCTGGTGCAGCGACTGAGATTGGCAGATCTTTGCTGAGAAGCTTCTGACATGGATGAAGTCAGAGGGTACGAATAAGAGGGCTGAATCTTCTCCAGGCACAAGTTAATTATTAGTTTCACTGTGTTCCCTCTAATAAGTTTTGCATGAAGTCTCGCCATTTTAAGGATATCAGAGATACACTTAATCAGCTGGAGCAATATCACTCAGGAGAGAGGCACTGTCTCCTGCTGGACTGCGCACTGGACAACAGGTTGGCAAAATCACAACCTCGTTTTGGGTGTATCACCAGGTGCTGCAGGCTTCACCCTGAGCAATCCCTGGCCTCGTTTTCCACGTCTGCAAAAGGAAGGGAGCCAGGTGTGATCGTCAACTTTCAAACTTCACTTCTTAGCACCTTAGGGTTCTATGGAGGTGATCGAAGGCCCACAGCAGGGAGAGAGGGAGAGGGGCCAGTGGCTGATGATATTTTGGCTCAGAAAGAGCTCTGCCCCTGTTTCCATAGCAGGGGTTCATTTCCCCACCCCTGATGCTGGCAATGGCCCTATGACTTGCTCCGCCCGGTGGCATTGGTGGGAAGTGACAGTATGCCAGTTCTGAGCAGAGGCTTTAAGAGGTATCTCATGTTTCCACTTGAACCTCTGGCACGCCTGCTCCCTGGCGTGAGAACACCAAGCCCGAGGTAGGAGCTGCTCCTTCAGCCTGGTCCGACGGTGGGAATGCATGCAGAGCAGATCGGAACCTGCCCCCAACCTGGGGTAGAGCCAGAGCAGTCATCCACAGACCTACGGAATGTTTGTGGTTGTAGCTGGTAAAACTTTGGGGCTGTTTGTTACGTAGCATTATTACTGCGAAAGCTGACTGATACAGGGCCCAAATGGGCCACCTCTAGCTCTGCTGCTTTACCTTCAACCAGTGCAGCTCTGCTCTTTACTGTTCTACACACCAGCTTCTCTGTATGGCTTCATATGACCAAATAATTCTGAGGCTAAACACCCAGACAAAACACCAGTTGCATTAGAATACTGTTTTCTAAGCATTTTTATTGACTTGTGATTTTAATATTTTGTCATTTTTAACATACACATGTCTAATCATGCTTATTTTTCATTTCTATTATTGAAAATAAGCCATTTTATAAAATAAAATCAAGGCTTTGGCAAATGAAGATAATTATAATTTTAAATAAAAAGTATCTCCAGTATTTTATATTCTTATTTTTATTATTAATCTCCAGAAAGTAGATTGGCAAAGCCATTTAGACATCATTTCAGCGAGGTAGTCCATGATAGATGACATCTTAAATACTTCCTCTTAGCTCTGATATTTTAAAAGCCAGCAAATTGTTATTTGGTCAGAAAGGGTTTCCATGGGTTTGAGGAAGAAAACAGGGCTGGGCACGTGCTCAGTGTGCCGTGAACTCTGACCCTGAAGGAGGCACGTGTGCTTTCTTTCGCACGTCCCAGACTTGGCAACCACGTGACGTGGCTAAAGCCTGGCGTTAGCGCCCTGTCGCCTCTCCCCAGCCCGCCAGCCCCCAGTCCTCAGCAGACCCTGCGCTCGGGCAGACGCCAACGCAGTGGGCTTCTCCACCCATCATCTCCCCTCCAAAGGGAACTGCTCTGTGCGCAGTTTCATCAGGGGCCTGGAAGATGGCCAGCAATCCAATCTAGGGAGTAAACTGAGGCCCAGGTGTTGAAGGTGATGCCAGGCTCACGCGTTACCTTTCCTGGGAATTTAACCCTCTTAGAATTTTGCATTGTAGGCCGGGCGCGGTGGCTCACGCCTGTAATCCTAGCACTCTGGGAGGCCAAGGCGGGTGGATTGCTCGAAGTCAAGAGTTTGAAACCAGCCCGAGCAAGAGAGAGACCCCGTCTCTACTATAAATAGAAAGAAATTAATTGGCCAACTAATATATATATGGAAAAATTAGCCGGGCATGGTGGCGCATGCCTGTAGTCCCAGCTACTCGGGAGGCTGAGGCAGGAGGATCTCTTGAGCCCAGGAGATTGAGGTTGCTGTGAGCTAGGCTGATGCCACAGCACTCACTCTAGCCTGGGCAACAAAGTGAGACTCTGTCTCAAAAAAAAAAAAAAGAATTTTGCATTGTCTTAGTCCAAAAGGGTGGATAGTGGCGGGTGTCCCAGATCTCACAGGGGGCCTGTAAGGAGCTGTGATTCGATTTTTGTACCAATTTAAAGACCAGAAGGGGAGAGCCTGCTCCTGCGTGAGGAGCACTGGTCTCGGTGGCTGGTCTCAGCCAGTGCCTGCCCTCCCCCTCCTCCCTTCGGCCGTGGAAGACCCTCCTTTCAGAGGACGTGCTCCCTGCACAGCTTCCCCAGTGACCGCCTACGATATTCCAGCTCCGTGACCGTTAACTCCCTCGAAAATGACCTCAGTTCCTTCATCGGTGAAAAGGACATGCTGAAATACTTTTTTTCTTCTCTATTTCCTTCCATGCCTCTCTTGAGCTTATTCTTTCTTAAAAGTCTATACTTAAATTATTTTAATTATAAGACATTTTGAATACACACACACACACACATATATATGCAAAGAATTATTTAACAGATTCCATGCATCCATCAGTTAAGTTGAACAGATGTTGATTTATTTGTTCCTATGTATTCTGGGTCTTTTATATTGAAGTCACAAACCAATTTTGAAAATGTTAAAATATGAGAAAACGAGCCTCTTAAAATCAAGGAACTATGATAAGTTAAGGGGGAAATAAAATGTACATTGTTAATAAACAATTACGAAAAGATAATATGACATATGGAAATCCATGGAAGAGTGCCAAATCTATAACCAGAAAGAAACAACCCTCAGTGCTGTGATTCTTTACCAAGACGCAGGGAAAATAAACTCCAGGAAAGCGGAAGCACAAGGAAGCCTCCGTGGGAAAGATAATGAAATAATGAATGGAGATAAAATTAGGAATAAACCAATCAGGAAAAAGATAGCACATGTTCTAGGAAGTGGTTGCATAAAATAGAATTAACTCCTCCAGATTATCAGAAAATAAGGACATCTGCCTGGTTGGGAAGCTTCGATACCAATTCCCAAGAAAGAGAACCCCAGAAGAAACCTATGGCTGAGCACGGTTGTGACATGCATATATATATTCGGTATCGCTTTACTGAATTCAGAGCACATTAAAGAATACTGTGACTGAGCAGGGGTAAATCTACAAACGGAAGCTAGATTATTAGGAAATCTATTAATAAATGTATAAGAATAGATAACGTAAGGAAAACAATCCTTGCAAGACATTTTCAAAGTGTGTTTGACATCATGTGGGTGAACCCAGAGCACATTATACTAAGTGAGATAAACCAGTCACAAAAGATGAATACCGTGTGATTCCACTTGTAAGAGTATTTAGAGTAGCAAAAATCACAGAGACGGAAAGTAGAACGGTGGTTGCCAGGGACACGGTGGACGGGGAAATGAGTTATTGTCTAATGGGTCCAGAGCTTCAGTTTTGCAAGATAAAAAGAGCTCTGGAGATTGGTTGCACCACAGTGTGGATGGATAAATGGATAATACTTAACACTACTGAACTGCACTCTTAAAAATGGTAAAGCTAGCAAATTTTATGTTATGTGTATTTTAGCATAATTTTAAAAATCTGAAAGATAAACCAGATGCCAGTTTTTATTGAAACTAAAAAAAAAAGCATTTAACATTGATTTCTGACCCAAATCTACATAAAATGCAAGAATTTCTTAAGTAGAGTTAATTTTCTTTTCCTAGCGGTCCTAATAAATCTGTTATGCAGATAGTAGCTTGTCTTACATTTGATGATTTCCCAGAAATCAGAAAAAAAGTGGTAATACATGTTTAATAGGGTTTTTCTATTAAGAACTAATAGAAGATCTACTGGTTTTTGGTCTAAATTTTTTTACTAACAGCATCTGTTTATTCCTGTCTATCAAGAAATGGGATATCTATTATTTCTGCTTCTTAAATATATTCAAATTTATTTTTTGATCAAAACAAAATCTTTAAGCATCCTTGTGTGCCGTCTGCTTTAAAAATGTTGATTTCTATTTATATCTATTAACAATACTTTAGTAATTATATCATTTAAATTCTTCCTACCTCTTTTTTGTTTGTTTATTTCTGCCTACTTGTTCCCAGAAGCTGAAATTGGTGCATTTAAGTAATTCACTATAATTACCTTTCTATTTTTTTCTTTCTCTTCTAATAGTTTTTCAATTTGTAACCAATATTACTGTTGTAAAAAAAGTTTAGCGCTGTTGTTTCTTGAGTATGAATCTTGTCTTCACCAACCGGAGGTGACCCTCTTTTGCAGGGTGGGGGGCATGGGGCCAAGACTAGGGGACCTTTTGGGCCCCGCATGGAACTGTCGGTGCAGGTGCCGGGAGAGCCCCTTCTGCCACCCCAAGGGAAGACCACTGGGGAGAGCCACTTGTTTCTGAGACAGATTATTCCCCACCGGACTGTGTGCACCCCACACAGATTTATTTTCCTGAACCAGACCTCCTACCCATGTAGCTGGGCACCTTGCCTCTTAGGTAGAGCGACACTCACTCAACTTGGCATGGGAACACCGAGAAGAGACTCGATACGACCACAGCACGCACCTGACATGGAGGTGAGGGAGGCAAACGTGGAGAACTGTCCTCGGCACACAGTTGCGTGAAATCGACTGGGGACCGAGGTCCTCCCTTGGCTAGATGTGACTGCAACGTCACTGGCCTTAAACACCCCGGTGGAGCCCACTGACAGCAAGCCACACAGTGTGGGCTGGCTCAGCCTGCTCCACCTTTTCTGGGCAAAGGGCAGTCCAAGGTAGGTCTTGCTTTCATCACTCGAGAACAGACCAACCGTTAGAAACAGGTTGTTGATGTGAAACGAGTC
Source organism: Mirza zaza (assembly GCA_008750895.1). Classification (NCBI taxonomy): domain Eukaryota; kingdom Metazoa; phylum Chordata; class Mammalia; order Primates; family Cheirogaleidae; genus Mirza; species Mirza zaza. The sequence continues at coordinate 61,875 of VSMD01018505.1, read as the reverse complement.
TGCGACGTCTCGTTCGAGATGGTGAATGATCTAATCTCTATTTCCTTATCTTTTCATCTTCCCATTGGAATAACCAAAGAAGTATAAAGGGTGGAAAATCTACATAAAAGTTGGAAAAATCAGAAAGAGCGTCACAAAAGCATTATAGACGCTTTGTTTGCTACTTTCTCCAACCCCTCAAGAAACTGTAGTCAGACACGGGTGTGACACACGAGAAGCAGATGCCGGCCCCGGCAGAACAGAGAGATGGATCCCGCGGAAGCCCGGAGAGGCAGGGCCTGGGGCGGGGGCCACGGAGCAGTCGGCGAGGCAAGGCCAGGGCCACGAGTGGCCGCGGGGCGTGGGCTCACGCCGGCAAACACGGCTGCTGACCGCAGTGCTCCCTTCTGGCCTCCATGGGGTGGGGCGGGGTGTGAAGTAAAGGGAGGCCACGGCCCCCGTGAGAGGAGGGGCAATGCCACCGCTCATTTTAGGCCGCCGTTCCAGAAACATTAAAAAACGGCCCAGCGCTGAGGTCTGGTCTCTGCTGGGCCAAACAAACAGGCCCCCGTCAGCTCCTCCTTCTGGGCCTGTGTCTCTCTCCCATAAACAAGATCTGCTCTTCAAAGTGCCATGTTTCTATTTTTAAGGTTATTTGCCTTTGCAATTTGGGAGGCAGAGTTACTCGTTTTTGACCCCAGATATCCTCTCTGTGTTTATTCATTTTGTTTTCTTCAATTTCAATCTCCTGATCTTTGTTGTGAGCCAAGTGGCTTTTCATTTGTGTGGAAATAAATGATCTTTTTACCCATGGAAACATTAGTCATCCTGCCTCCTCGTTTGAAAACTTTCTTCTCTTGAGAAGGTGCCAGAAGCGAGGGCGCACACTCTCTCGCTCCTCCGGGACCGCTCTCGGGGTTGCTTCCCCAGCCATCATTTTCCTAAATTGAAGCCTGATGCTCCACAGCCGCCATCCTGAGCAAGACGAAGGCCTGCGTCTGCGGGGACGGCATTTGCAACGGCATCCAACGCACGGGTGCCATGAAGGAGCGTCGCCCTGCAGCGGAACCCGGGAAGGCGGAGGGGGGCTGGCCTTCAGTAGACCCTGACGGCGACTGCTCAGAGCACGTGATGAGTAACAGTCAAACGCTTGTCTTCGCCAAAACCCCCCAGTCACGTAAAACTTGAACGTCCATTCTCATCTCTGAGGGAGCACATCATCTCCCGCTGAATGAAAGACGGAGTTGTCGTGGATTTAGGGGGAGAGAATAACATCCGCCCGGCTTTCTTTGTCCCTTGAGAGCTAGGTGAAGGAGTGGGCCAGTCCCACCGGTCCCCGGGCGCAGATCTGTGAGGGGCACTAGGCGCCAGCACCGTGGCAGACAGGCCCCCCGGGCGCAGGTCTGTGAGGGGCACTAGGCGCCAGCACCGTGGCAGACAGGCCCCCCGGGTGCAGATCTGTGAGGGGCACTAGGCGCCAGCACCGTGGCAGACAGGCCCCCCCCCGGGCGCAGATCTGTGAGGGGCACTAGGCGCCAGCACCGTGGCAGACAGGCCCCCCCGGGCGCAGATCTGTGAGGGGCACTAGGCGCCAGCACCGTGGCAGACAGGCCCCCCCGGGCGCAGATCTGTGAGGGGCACTAGGCGCCAGCACCGTGGCAGACAGGCCCTGGTGTGTCCCCACACGCAAGGCTACAGTCACGTCCCTTCCTGTGTCAGTGGCCCTGAGATTTGCCTCTAGCCATGGAATAGGGTGGAGGTGGTGAGGTGTCATTCCCGTCACCGTCCCACCTGCGCGTCACATACGTGAGAGGCGCCGTGTCCGCCACCAGCTCTGCACCAGCGAGCGCCCGCGCTCAAGCCACGCGGCGAGGAGCAGCCCACAGCCGCCAGGCCCTGAGAGAGACGTGCGGCTGACAGGCACCGAGGAGACAGGCACCGAGGAGACAGGCACCGAGGAGACAGTGACCGAGGAGAAAGCGGCCACGGTCCTCCAGCCGGGAGGTAACGGTCCGACAACAAGCCGAGGCAGCTGGAAAGGGGCTCTTTCCTCCGGGGAGCCCTGACGGGAGCCCACCCTGGCTGACAGCCGGGTGGCCGCCCGGTGGGACCCTGCAGTGGAGAATCCAGCGGAGCTGTGTCCGGATTCCCAACCTGCAGAAAACCGTGAGGTGGTAAGTATACGTTGTTCTGAGCTTCTGAGCTTGCGGTGATCTGTTAGGCAGCAACGGAAAGCTGACGCGGTTCTGGATGTGAGGAAGAGGCGCAGAACACTGTTCACCGGGGTCCGTGCGGGGAGAGTGACCAGTGCGGCCGGAACGCCTGCTGTCGTGAGCCGCGCGGTGGGGCAGCCCCTTTGGGAGCAAGTTCGTTTACTGTCTTAGCAGCAGAGCAGCCTCAGCCGCCCGGAGCCTTCGCTGTGCTGGGCCGTCTGCGCGGCTCTGCCCTCCGCACCGCTGCTGAGAACAGCAGGGAGCCCTCGCCGGCGGCGCCAATCACAGACCCCGCCTTCCCCTGCGGGGCTCAGACTCCAGGCATACACGTGCAAAACTTTCGAAGAATACTATTTCTGGGCTAGGTGTGGTGGCTCACACCTGCAATCCTAACACTTTGGGAGGCCAAGGTGGGAGGATCACTTGAAGGCAGGAGTTGGAGGCTGCAGTGAGCTATGATCAGGCCACTGAACTCCAGGCTGCTTGACAGAGTGAGACCCTGTCTCTGAAAGAAAAAAGAAAAGTAACAATATTTACTTAATAATGTCTTTTTTTATTGGAAAATGTGGGGTTTTCCCCCAATTTTCCCTTAATACAGAAATGGAGACTATCTATATAAATATATATATATATATATATAGAGAGAGAGACAAGGTCTTGTTCTGTCACCTGGGCTAGAGTGCAGTGGTGTCATCATAGCTCACAGCAACCTCAAACTGTTGGGCTCAAGTGATCCTCCTGCCTCAGCCTCCCAAGTAGCTGGGACTATAGACCCGAGCTACCATGCCTGGCTAATTTTTTTTATTTTTAGTAGATGCAGGGTCTTACTCTTGCTCAGGGGGTCTCAAACTCCTGGCCTCAAGTGATCCTCCCACCTCAGCCTCTCAAAGTGTTAGGATTACAGGCGTGAGCCATGGCATCCGGCTAAAAATCTTTATATACTTTTATGGACAAATTCAAATATTTCTTTAGGATAGAGTCCTTAGCTGAATTATTGGGTCCATAGATAACTCATAGAGCTGAGTAGTACTCCAGGATATACATATACCACATTTTATTAATCCACTCATGTATTGATGGGCACTCGGGTTGTTTCCACAGCTTTGCAATTGTGTCGGGCAGGTGGGAGGGGGAGGAGGAGGAGGGGGCGGGCATACACATACATAATGAGTGAGATGTGCACCATGTGGGGGATGGTCACGCTTGAAGCTCTGACTTGAGGGGGGAGGAGGGAAAGGGCATTATACGTAACTTTAAAATTTGTACCCCCATAATATGCTGGAATAAAAAAGAATCATAGATAACTGACACTTGCCTTCCATGGAGACTATACTAACAAACAGTCACGCGCTGTGAAATGATGTTTTGGTCAACAACAGCCTGCATATGGGACAGTGTTCTCATAAGGTTACAATGCCGTATTTTCACTGGATCTTTTCCGTGTCTAGATACGTTTGGGGACACAAATACCGCTGTGTCACAGTCGTCTGCGGTATTTGGGACGGCACCGTGCCGTGGAGGTTTGCAGCCCGGGAGCGGTAGGCAACACCGCGTAGCCCAGGTGGGCCGCGGGCCACGCCACTAGGCTGTGCGCTCCGCGATGTTTGCACAAGGACGAAGTTGCCTGAGGACGCATTTCTCAGAACACACCCCTGGCGTTAAGCAGCACATGACCGTGCACACACGCAGAGCATGAAGGCACCCATTTTCCCACATGCCTGACGACAGTGGACAGTATCAGCCTCTTTCAGTTTGGACGAGAAGGTGTAACTGAAATCAGCAAGCTGGCTTCTGCACCCTTGGCCTTCCCTTCCCGTGCTCCTCGGCCGTGTGGCGAACTTTCTGTTCCTTCTCTCTCCTGCTCCACGTAAAAAGAGGTCTTATGGCATTCTTGTGTGAATTTATATTTAAATCCTGTCACTAGATTTCCTAATTCTGAGTCATTCTTGTATTCCGGGGGATGCAACATCCTTTCGGTTTGCAATTCGATTGGGTAACATTTTATTTAGAATATTCATAGACGTAAGTGAAGTCGTTTACAGTCTTCCTTTTTTAGTTGTTCTTGTCTGCCTCAGTTGTAAGGGTTTTGCTAGGCCAGTAAAATAAAGGAGGATTTTCTGATTTTCTTAATGCTCTGAAACACATAATATTACTCAGGTATGTTCTGTTCACAGAAAGTTTTTTACAGAACTTGCTGGTGAAACTCTCTGACCCTGTGTGCCTTTAGGGCATAGAATTTGAAATGAGGATGAAGCTTTTATCCTCTGATTATGGATAAAGACAATTAAAGATATGAAATTAAGTGGACACTTCGACAACCCCCAGACATAGCCCAGCACCCAGACATAAGAACTACAGTCCATCAACAAGCAGCATGTAATATTCCTCCAGTTTGGATCCGTGGGAGGAACTAGGGAAGAAACTTCACAAAAGTCACTGTGCAGCTTAACTCCGCGGGCACGATTTAGGATTTTTAAGCAGGGCTGACTGTGTCGTGAAAAAGTTCTCTTCCTGGAGGAGTAACACACGGAGGTGTCATTTTACTTTGCAAATATGCAAAGAGTAGAACACAGGATCTGGTTCACGACAGGTATTCAATGAAAGTTGGTTTTCTTCTCCCACGCTTATAAAAAGTTTTCATTTCACCCGAATAGATTCCCTTCTCTTCTTCATAAAAGGAAAGGTAGCAGGTAGTGGTGTTATTTAACTTAGTAGCTGGGAAATGAACACCAGCTGTGTGAACTTCAGTTGCAATCAGAATTCCACAGTCTCAACTGAATCTGGATGTAAAAAAAATAAAATTATTTTGTAATGGCACCTCAAACCCAGTCAGCCAAACCTCATCCTTAGAGCAGACTGGATTTTCAGTTGGCTTCCACATCGATCCGAAACTCTTTTCCTTAGGATCTGGCGATTTAGAATCCCAGGATGTGAGGATGTGGGGCAAACACACCTAACCCAGGATTTTCAAAAACGATGAGTGAATCCACTGTTTATTAGCAGAAATGTCAGCTTCGGCACCAAGTTCAGAGCAATTCTCATTACATCACACATGAAACAAAATCTTTTGTTTGACTTTCACAGATCATTCCATACACTTTTCCCCATCGCATTGCGATTCAGCAAACCCTGAGAACACAACACACCTCTTCTTCTGATCCTACTGCCTCCAATGCCAGAAACCCGCCATGCTCCCTGCAGAGTATCAAGTTCTCTCACCTCTGTTCTCTTTACTTCTGCAATCGCACTTGCGTCCTTCATGGCTTGCTAACGTCCTTGTCCTACGGGGTATGCAGGGACAAGGAGGAAAGAAAGTGACACAAAGAGTCAAACCTCCTTCTTGGTCCAAGAGTTGGGAAAAGAATTGCAGGAAATATTGTAAGTGGATCGCTCTGATTCATGGTCCGCCGCACCCTCCCGTCTCAGCCATTTCCATGGAAAATCAAAAATTGTTTACAAAAACACATTTGAGGGACAGAAGGCATGTTGACAACGTTAGTCATTGATGTGTCTTAACCATGTGGCTTTAATAGAACTACTGTGACAAAAGCCTTCAAATACTTTATCATAGGAAAAAAAATGCACTAACAAAAATAGTTTTGTTTTGATTAGTTGTGTTAAAATATTTAGACAAAGGGAAAAATGTTGGAGCCCATAGAATTTCTGGCTGAAGCCAAGAGTTTACAGGTGGAAGGGCAAGGGGGTGAGCTAACGTCACCTTGTCCGCAGAAATGGCCACGTGTCCCTGTCTGGGTGAACCTCAGCAAGGTGGGAGATGAGGACACAAGCCAAGGGCCCTCCCGGGTCAAGCCTGCTCAGCCTTTTGCAGACAGCACTATGGAAAGACTGTAAAACAGAGCTCTAAAGGGGTGAAAGTTTGTGCCAGAGATAAAATTGCTGGATACAATGATAGGATTCTAGGGGACCCCTGACCCCAGTTCCAACAATTGAGCCTCCGTGAGAGCCACCAAGACGTGGTCAGCCTACAGGCTGAGGGTGAGGGTGGGGCAAGGCCAGCAGCTTGCAAGGAGAGTGTGCCTGGGAGCACAAGTCCAGTGCTCAGGGAGACAAAGAAAGCACGAATGAATGCATTTGAGGGCCAAACAGGTGAAACAGACCTAGCTAGAGATACAGATGGAGCCAACATGTCAGATCAAGTTTAAGAGAAAGAAACAACGTTAGATTACACCAGGAGCCAACAATCATCTCCTACCTCGGGCCAGAGAGCACATGTTCATGCTCTGACAGCCACAAGGCCTCAGCCACAGCAACTCGGCTCAGACTTTGTGGCACAGAAGCAGCCGTAGACAAATGGCCCAAGCTAATAAAGCTTTACTTGTGGAACTGTAATTTAAATTCCACATGATTTTCATGTGTCATAAAATAATCTTTTTTTCTCAACTACCTAAAAGTGTGTTCTTAGCTCACAGGCTGTACGGAACTAGGCAGCAGGCCGGGGCTGCAGTTTGCCGACTCCATATTAAACAAAGGAAAACAGAGCTGGGTGGGGGAGGGGAACAGGAGAGAGGAGGTAGAAAGTGGGTGCAAAGGGCAGGCCAAGATTCTGGATGCGATGATAGGATTCTACGGGACCCCATGCCCCCAGTTCCAAAAGGCTTCTTCCAAGCCCAGGCAGGAGTCAGCGTGCTCAGTGAGGACATTGTATCTGGGCAGCAGTTAATCTTAGCGGCTGGAATGCGCATGGCATTTTGGTCCTTCAACAGAAATATCCCTCCTTATAAGCATAGAATGGAATGAAAATATTTGGTTTTTGTTTTAAAAGAAGGGACCGTATCAAGAACGTGTTTTACACGTTTTTCAGTTGGTGTTCCCACTCTCTTAGTTTTCGATACGTGGAAGGAGACGCCACGATCAGCTACGCCGCCGCCGTGGGCACCACCGCCCACTGGGGCCACCACCAACAGCGCAGTTCCTTAGGAGGGTTTGTCTTTTTTTTAAGCTTTAGAACGTCAGCCCTGAAATCCACACCGTCATCAAGTGGCGTCGGATCTCCAGGGAGAAGAGTTGGTTCAGAGCCTTGACTCTTTCCTTCCGAGCCGGCGTGTGCCAAACTGCAGACGTCTCCGCGGCAACCGCCACCATTGCCATTCCAGGAGCGTCTCTGACGGCCCTTCTCCCTGGGAGTCGGTGCCTCCCACTCAGACGTGGCACTGAGATCCTCAGATTTGGTTGAAAATGACTCCTGTCACCGATTGGCCAACCGGGGAGCTTCCTTGACTTAGTGCATAAAGGTGGCCGCCGCGGGTTCGCATCTGATCGTCTCCATCTCCCCAGGACGTGGCGCGGGGCAGAGGACAGGCCCAGCCAGCGCTGGCTGGTTGAGCGAATGAATGAGTGAGCAGCTGAGTCATGGGAGATAAACAGGCGTCCTGAAAGAGGGCGTTTCTGGCAGCTGGGCTGTGGGCATCTCTGCTTCTAGAATCAAGAGCGGTGGCACGGGCAAGAGTGATGGCACAGGCAAGCAGCGGGAGTGCAGATTTCCCGCTTAGCGAGCCCTGGTTTTCTCTTCTTCCAATCAGGAGCTCTGGGTTTGCGGACGTGGACGGTGGTGACTCGCCGGCGATGGCACAGCTGCGGTCGTCACCGGAGCCAGGTCTTGCCCCCAGCGTGCTTTGCTGCGTGTCCGCTTCGAAACGTGCACTGCAGGAAGGGGACCGTGTGGCTATGCGACACGCTTGAGAATGCCTGCGGGTGTGAGCGGGTGGTCAGGAGTGAAGCGCTGTGACGACCGGGGAGTCGTGGCGCTTTCTCCACCTCCCAACCCAAGGTCAGACACCGAGGAAAGAAGGGGAGACGTGACGTTCAGCTGGTGTGGAGAGAAGGAGCCACGGCCACTCTGTCCACTTGGTTCATTGGTTTGCGCCGTTTTTGTAAACGCCTGGGATGAAACCAGTGAGACTCTTCTCTCTGGTTCCTGCCTTCACACGAGAAGTAGGAGGCAGACAAAAGCCAGGAGTGTCAGGTGGAACGCACAGGGGGGAAGTGAGCTACAGTCACAGTGTCAAAGACAATGCTCATGAATCTCCACTTTGGTCACACGTGTTTGGATGTCATATGTGGCCTGTCGAAGGCCTCCACACGGTGCCCCTCTTCTCGGGGCAGAGCCGGGTCTGGACTCTGGGGCAGGTGGAGCGAGTGTCTGTGTTAGGCACGGGCAGCCGCCCCGGCTCTGGCTCGCTGGGGCCCAGACGGGCCAGCACATTTCTTTTGTCTCGTCATCATGGGAGGAATAATAATCGCACACATGGCCGCTGAAACCTGCTTCCCCTGCCTGGCCGGAGCTCGGTCGGGATTTTTCACATTGGCCCCGGGGCAGCTGCTTTTCCACCGGGAAGCATGGGAGCACCGAGGATCAGCCCATAATCCTTCCTTGGCCGCGGCTCCCAGAATCCCCACTAGCCGTGAGTGCGGGACGGAGGTGCAGGCCGGCTGTGCGGCCGCGGTAGTTCTTTCATAAGCTTGTGCAGAATGTTAGGAAAATTTTATCTTGCATTTTTATGGGCAATGTGAAGAATGCTTTGTAAATGTCTTGAAACTGGAAGAAAACCAACCCCAACTGAAAACACACACGCACACACATAACTCTAAGAAAGCTCATTCCTGTAAATCGCAAACTTCAGGTACCCAGCCATCAAGCAACTCCCTGGTGGGACACCATGCGGCTGGCCTCGAAGGGCTTCACAGATGTCGGCTAGCTCCTGAACCCCTGCGGAGGCCGCGTGGCAGTTGCCCCTGCTCTCGAGGCTGCTCTGCTCTGCTCTGCTCTGCGAGGGACCCTGGGAACAGACAGCCACAGCGACTGGAGTCCGAACGGCAAGCGCAGACAGGCGGGAAATGTTTCTGGAAAGGAACTCAACACTTGATAAACGCTAATAATGACTCCAAGGGTATTTAACTTCTCTATCAGCCCACCTGGAATAGGTGAGATGACCCAGGCCCATGTGCGGGGCTGACAACCAAGTGCAAAAGGAAGACCAGGGCAAGACGCTGGACTCAGTGGGGTCGGTGACCAGGGACAGCCTTAAGAAAGCTGCGGTCACGCTACATTCACCAACATGGAGCAGACAGCCCAGGCCAGGGGAGGTGTTCCCGTGTCAGCATTTAAAGTTCACAAGGTGCTACCAAGTCACAACAGTGAGCCAGCGCATGTCCTGGACCCTCTGCACCAGAACTGGGAAGGATCTTGAAGGACACCCCCTTCCCATCCTTTTGGGGCAGATTTCCTGTCCTTTAAAAAGCAGCATCACCCTCATCTACAGCTGTCGGCCGAGGACTATCAGGGGCGGGCTGCTCATCACCGAAAAAACCCTTCGGTCAGTGCTCAGTCCTACAGCCTCCTTTTCTAGGCTATTATTTTCACCATTTCCCTTGTTCACCTTCTAAACCTCACAAAGCAGCTCAAGTCCCTAATCTCCGGGGCAGCCCTGCTTGCTAAAGGCAGCTCTAGGTGGCCTCTGACTGTTGAGTAGAAAACGGTTAAATGACGTGGCCAAGGAAGTCCAAACATCAGTGATGGCGATAGCCATGATCTTCTGTCGAGCCACTTCCCAGGTCTGGGACAGACCCTGGGCCATTAACTGTGTCCCCAGCAAGTGGTGACAGTTCGCCTCTTCTTTTCCAATATTCGCACCTGGTGTCATTGAGTTACTGCCCTGGGTGGCCCGTCAGCACGCCTGTCGTTCTGTCCCCAAAGGCACGCGTGCTTGGCTGCTTCGCGGCATCTCCACGGCGTCCGTCCTGCTCTGGCCCCTGCCTGGGTTTCCCGCGGCTTCCCTGACAGTCCCGCAGACGGGTGACCCAATCCGGAAGTCCACGCTTTCACAGTTGTGGAGTCTGGAAGTCCGGACGGAGGTGTGGCAGGGCTGGTTCCACCCGAGGGCTGCCGGGGAGGGACCTCGGCCGGCCTCTCCCCCTGGCTCGCATGAGGCTGTCCTCGAGTCTGCGCCCCGTCCTCTCTGCGTGCACTTCTCCGAATTTCCTCCTCTCGTAAGGACGCCAGTCACACTGCATCTGTCAGCACCCACTCTCTCAACCTCGCTCTGACTTCATTTCCTCCCCGAAGGCCTACTGACAAACACCACCATGCTCTGAGGCCCTGGAGGTGAGGACTTGGCCGTGTGAATTTGGGAAGACACGCAGTCAGGCCCACGGCAGCCCTGTCCCGCCCCACCTGCAGACGTTCAGCTGCCCCTCGCTGGTGCCCTGTGCCGACCTTGGGTCCCTCATCCAGGCTCCAAGAGTAGCAGCGATTTTCCTGAATTGGGAATGCTATTTCGTCATTCCTCTGCTTAGTCTTTCAGCAGCTGTCTAATATATTTAGGACCCAAACTCTCATAAGCCACACAGGCCACTGACAGTCTGATCCTTATCTTTACCGATTCCTATAGCGCCTCCCTGCTTACCGAGCTCCAGCCACGTTCACCTTCCAACTGCGACACTGCGACCTTGTCTGACCTTCGAGCCTTTGCCTGCACATTTTCCTCTACCTGATATACTCTCCGCTCCCCACTCCCACAGCCAGACCCTTCCAATTCTCAGGTCTCGGCTTAAATATTTCTCAGCAAAGGCTTTCTGACCTTCCTGTCTGAAGAAAGTCTCCCCTCTTCTTCGTCTGTCCTCTGTTTATTTTCATCACCATCTTTGGAATAACCTGCAGTTATTTATGTTTACGCGATTTTGTCTTTCTCTGAGGCTCACTGACTGTGGAGTGTCCTATGTCTTCTACATTGCTCCTGCACAGTGGCATTCAGTGTTGCATGAGTCGTTAGATATTTAACACCATGTTGAATACTAATGAAATGGCGGTATAAGCTCCTTCTTAACTCTAGCGGGGAGGCACCTAATGTTCTACCATTTGATTACACTTTACGTATGATTCTTACTTTAGGTTTCTGGTAGAGATCTCAAACAGACGATTCAGGTTCCCCAACCAACATCCTTTTTTATTTCTAATACAACTCTGATTTTGGTTGGGTAACCCATGCTCTTCCCCGACACCCGGCTCCTCTCAGTGAGTGATGGTAATCTCACTCCCACTGCCAGGGATTTGTCTAAGAGCGAGCTTCCGATGAAATTCTGGCCAACGAGACAAAGTTTTTTAGGGAAGTTTCCCTGTTTTAAAAGGAGACGGCATAGCGAAGGAATAATTACTGGAACAAAGAAAAAAAAACCCTAAAACTAAAATAAAATAAAATAAAAGGAGACGGCAGGAGAAAACAATCCTTTTTCCGGGGCACACTGCTGTTTTCGTGGAATAAGGCTGTGGCCGTGAGGGAGGCTGGCAGGTGTTAGCCGACACCACGAGGACGTGGAAACGCGAGAGAAACCATGTCCCTGGTGACTCTGAGTTACTTTGATTAACTACCTCTGGAAGCACTGACGACTTCTTTCTTATTGTTTAAGGCTGACGAGCAGGAAATTTCTAACACTATGGCTAAAGCACATTTTTTGCAATATCGCTTATCAGGTTATTAAAGTTTTTTTTTTCTGTCTAGCATACTGGTTAGTTTTTTATTTCTTATAGGAATAGGTTCAGATACTTTTCTCCGTTGTCCTTTGAGGTGGAAGTGTCACTTTTCTCCTACTTCCTGTTACTGTAGTCGGTGCCTTCGGCATGTTTCCTGGTGCCGGGACCTGGCCTTCCCAGGATGAACCAGGCTTGATGGTGAAGTAGTGTTCGTTTAATACTTCACTAGACTCGGACACAGATTCACCAGAAATTTTGCACATTTTATCTCTTTTAAAAAAAATTGGGGTTTTTGTTTGTTTATATCACATTAATGTGTAACTTTACCCCAACTCCTTGAAGTACTAACGTTACCTTCCCAGGTGTCCTGGTCTCCTGAGGGCCCTCCTCCTCACCGGACACGTCTCCGCAGCCTCTGTGCTGGCTGCTCTGCTTCCTCCCAGATCTGCGCTGCGTTTCCCCGGGCTGTGACCCTTTCCCTCCCGCGCACGAACCCCGGCGCCCTCAGCACAGTCTGCGTGCACAGCGGTTCTGCACGAGGGTCTGGATCCCATGGGCTTGGCACGTGATCCCGGTTCCGCCACCGGACAGCGGTGTGACCATGCTCAGAATTTGGAGGTGAGACCCCCTCTGAGCCCACCGGCGTAATAAAAGCCTGCTTTGCAGTACTCTTGGGTGGCTCTCGGTTTGTTTTCCGGTCCTGTTTGCTGTAACACTTGAATACCTCTTTTTCTATAACTCTTGAGCACAGCGCCGTCATTTCTAAAATGCTTAAAACTTCAGTTTTAATAGTAGCGTCCCATGCATGTGATCTTGAAAGCTGGGAAAGAAAAGGTAATCAATAATAGAATGGAAAACAGAGTATACATTTTAATTTAAAAGGCAAAAATAGTGGAATTAAGAGTTACTTGATCAAATTTATGGTTATAAGTAAAAGAAAAAAGAACACATTTATGGACAATGAGTAACAAACATAAAAAGATAGAAGGAGTAAAATTGAGTAGCTCATTTATTGCATTACGTATGAGCAGGTTGAATTCTTTAAATACAAATAGAAATAAAAAATTAATAACAAATTGACATCTGAATTTATAAATATTAGCTTTTTGTGTTTGGAAATTCAAAGGCTAACTCCCATACCCCAAAGGCAGGGGGAAAAAAGGGTAATATACATTTAGAATTAAGGAAAAAAGATACAGATTATTATTTTTTAAATACAGCTATATATTGTTTTTAAGAAACATTTTAATACAAAGTTGTTAAGAAAGCGTGGGCAAGGTGCGGTGCCTCACACCTGTAATCCCAGCACTTTGGGAGGCTGAGGCGGGAGGATCGCTTGAGGCCAGGATTTTGAGGTTGCAGTGAGCTAGCCGGGACAGCAGAGCAAGACCCTATCTCAAGAGAAAAAAAATTATTTTCTGAGACAATACTTGAATCAAAGAAAAATTAAAGGAGAAATTATAAACTGTCTTAACACAGTGAAATATATGGGATATAGTCACAGCTATATTCCAAAGGGAAGAAATTGTCTTCCACATTTGTGTTATTAAACTACAAAGATTGATGCAAAAGAACTAAGGATGCATCACAAGAAATTAATAATAAGCTTAATAAAAGAAAATGAAAAGTGGGGATTAATAAAGGTATAATCTGACACTATTGAAAGAAAAATAGGGTGGATAGATTTTAAGAAGTCTCCTTGAGAAAGATGTTGTGAGCTGGATCAAGGGGAAAAGAAGGAGAAAAAACACAGACGAGATAGGAATTTTTTTAAAAAGCTAAGTGTTTGTAGAAGCATTATTTATAATAACCAAAAGGCAGAAACAACCTAAAGTTCATCAATGGCTGAATGGATAAAGAAACTGTGGTTACAGATAACACATTGGAATATGATCCAGCCTTAAAATGGAAAAAAATTCTGATACACGCTACAACATGGATGAACTTTCAGGACGTCATGCTAAGCAAAGTAGCCACTCACAAAAAGACATGCACTGTGCTGTTCCACTTACACCAGCTACCTCAAATCATCGAATTGGTGGAGGCAGAAAGCATAATAGAATGTTGGCTGCCAAGGGCAGAAAGAGGAGGAAATGAGTTTTTGTTTAATGGGCGCAGAGTTTTGGTTTTGCAAGAGGAAAAGAGCTCTGGGGACCAAGGGTGGTGACGTCACACAGCAGTGGGAGTGTAGCTGGTGACACTCATCCAAACGCTTAAAAATGGTTAAGGTGGTAAATGTTACGTATTTTATCTGTTTTAAAAATAAATAATGCTTTTTTTAAACAAGACATAAGAACCCAGGAACAAGGGAATTTTGGGAGAATACTATTCATATAGTCAACTTGTTGACAAATTTAAAACCTAGAGGGAATAGTTGATTTCCGAGAATACGTTCAATAACATGAACTCTAAAAGAAGTACGAAACACCAAGTGTCATATGAGATATTGAAAAATTAATTAAATTTTTGCCATTTTAAAAGACTGCACAACTGTGTGGGTTCACAGCTGAATCTTACCTTTATCCAAACCAATTGTTCCATGCTATTTAAACTGTCCCAGACCATAGACCAGTGCTTCTCAATTTTGGTGGCAGATTGGAATTACCTGTGAAGCTTAACAAATGCTGATGTCTGGGTCCTACCTTCAGAGATTTCTGTAAAGGAATCAGACAGAAGTATGGCCTATGGCATTAGGATTTTTAAAAACATTCTCTATGTGATGTTGATATACAGCTAACATTAAGAATCACAGTTATCTGAACTCTTTCAACACCAAAACCTGACTTTTTTATAAAAGGAGAAAACCATAGACCACTCTTACTTATGGCTATAGTTTCATACATTCAAATTAAATATTTTTAAATAAAATTTTGTAATCTATCAAAAGAATAATGCAATATGACAAACCAAAGTCAACTACAGGATGCTAGGGCAATCCAATATCAGAAAATGTACCCACATACTCATTACATCAGTAACTTTAAAAACAAAACCCCTATAATCATAATATTAAACTCTAAAAGGATATTTGACAAAGTTCAGTAGATTCCTCCATTCCCCAATAAAATTCTAAGTGAAATAGAAATAGAAGGAAATTATTTCAATATAACAAAGACTATTTACCCAAAACCAATTATCAAATGTTTTCGAAGTGGTAAAAAATTAAAATAACCAAGAATTAGTTATAACCAAGAATTAGACAGGTATACCCACAGTCACCATTATTATTTCACAGTGTGAGAAAAAAGTTTAGCCAGTGAAATAATAATAGAAAATAAAGTAACTGGCATCAATATTGGAAAATAAGAGATGAAATGATCTCTTTATTCTGATACAATTTTAATCAGAAGATACAAGACCTGCAAGTACTACTAGAAAGGCAAGTAAAAGGGTATATATTGAAAATTCACAGTACAGCTTCAAATGACTCAAAAAATAAGAAAAGTTCTTCAAATTCACTAATAGTCAAGAAAATGGAAATTGAATTAATAACAGTGAAATAGCACTACGTACTCACAGGCTAATAACAGTAAATAAAATGATCTATAACTGTTGCTGGCAGAAACCTGAGGAAAAGGTACTCTTACATATTGCTGGTGGCAAAGCAAACTGTTAATCTTTTTTTGGAAAGCAATCTGACATCTCTTAAAATAATGCATAGCTTTTGACCCAGAAATTCACTCCTGGGAAAACTTTCTCTAGAAACAAAAGCCACAGTACATAAGACTTGACACACAGATATTTATTACAGCATCGTTAATAGGGGCAAACATGAGAAAGAAATGTAATGCCCATCAAAAGATTGAATTAGATGCATATCACTTGATTTGGAAAACAATCCATGAGGTATTTTTAGGTAAGAAAAGAAAAATACATCATACAATTCAATTATTGTAAAATAAAGAATAACTTCCTCCAAACAAAAAAAACCTGTGCATTTGTGTATGAGAATAGAATTATGTGTATATATAGAACCATATATATGTATAAGATTAAGCAAGTATATGAACTTAAATATTGTTACAGAAAATTAAGTATATATAGCTAACTATATGGATGTATTTGCACCCACAATAAGGGATGTTTGTGTGTAATTAAGGATAGTTATAAGTATACGTATTAGTAAATGTATATACATGTTTATGTATATATAGGACTAGGTATATGTCTATGTATATAGAAATAAGGAGATGTTGATTTATACTGGAGCAATAACGTATGATTAGACTATGGTATGATTGGATGTATACGTACCTATGTGTGTGGATGGGGTTAAGATAGGGACTGCATACGAAGTTCGGGAAGAGCTGAGGTTGTGGTTGCCCGTGGGAATGGAGTTAGGGCTGTATATCTGTATGAGCTTGGAGACCTGGATTTGAAAAGGATGACAGGTATAAATCTGGATCCCAATCTGGATCTGAATGAGATTAGGATCTATTTCCTACACAATTATATATAGGATTTTACAGCTGTAGCTCCATAGGACTATGAATACAGATTTTGTGGCTGTATGGGATTATTCATTGGATTTTCTATCTGTACCTGAATAGGATTTTGATTCCATGTCTAAGATTATGGTTAACTTTATTTAACTATGTAAATTTGTATGTGCAGGAATATATGAATATAAATGTATCTAACTTTTGCATCATAAAATTATGCAAAATGTGTCTCTCCATATTTTTAATAGCTAATAGTTTATAAATATATCTACGTAGAATGCCCTGTATGGGCTCGTGTAAATATACATCTATTTATACAGGAAAATATAGACATACGTACATGAATCTATTCCCGTAGAGGTTTATGTAAATATATATGCAAATAGATTATTTGCAAAGTGGATTATACAAAATGGAATTTTGTTGAGATTATGTAAATACATCCATGCTTTTTGAGGGTGATGCGAATATTTCTTTCTCTGATTCCATATCAGATTACTTAATGAATTCTATATCTATACCAGATTATGTAGATTATCTGGATTTATAGAACACTGATACAGTAGCCTATACATGCATGAGTGTCAGTTTAGTATCACAAAAATGTTGCTATATCAGTAGTTATCTCTGTCACAGTATATAAATATATATTCATAAGATTATGTAAATCAGTTAATTGTATAACTTTATATGTTTAGGATTATGTAATCATCTCTCTTACTATAGCATTATTTAAAATGCTATCTTCTGTTTTTTATAGGACCATGAAATATCTGTGTCACAACTGGAATAGAAGTAAGAGTGTGAGGTAAAGAGCTCCCAATGTATCTGGGATTATGTATAAATATACATATATATACACATATACATACTATACAGTCTGGCACTATATAGAATTATGTATGTGTCTACTCCTAGAACTTGTTTAGATTTATGCAATTGTATCTATATATCTGGTTTGTAGGATTATATAAATGCATTTGTCTATATGTTTGTAAATACATGTGTATATGTATAGTATCTGTTATCTCTAAAAGTGTGCGAATGTATTGATATCTGTATATGATTATACAAGTATCATGTAAGTCAATTTCTTTTTCTTTCTCTAACTCTTTGAGGATAAGACATAGGTTTGCAGTAAATGTTGATGAAAATACATCTGTATTTTTATATATGTAGTAGTATGTAGATATATCTTCCTAGGAGTATGTAAAGGTATTTTATTTTAAATCTCTTTAAGATTAGGCACATGTCTCCTTTCAATTTTTTAAAAATTTTAAATTTATTTTAGATGTTTTCTCCAGATGGGCACACACGAATGTGCGTGTCTGTACAAACAGATCTGCATCTGTATAGAAACGTAAGTGAAACTTTATAATAGTATTTAAATATTTTGATATTATAATATGTGATACACACAAAATTACATATTTAACATACATATGTTATGAAATGTTGTTGCAGGAATATCTGTGACATCAGAACATAACATACAAAATTAGAATATTACTAGAACCACATGCTCTTCCCATATACAGTCTCTGTGCATCACCCAGACCTAACCACAATTCTAGATTTTAAAAACAATTTCTTTCCTTTATGAAATAGTAGTATTTCATATATATACAATCCCCAAACAATACATTGTTTATTTTTCTTGTTTTTAAGTTACCTAATTTCATGGTCTTCTGTGACCTTTTGTCACTAAAAAATTATATTTAAAATTTTATCCACGTTGTTATACGTACCTGTAATTCATTTATTTTCACCACTGGTGGTCAATTTCTCCACCTCTGTAGCACATGACAATTGCTTCATAGGTCTTTTACCTGGCATAGCAATTTCCTCCACTTCATTCTCCCTGTTCAGGATGTACTCCTGTGACTGAGCACTTTTAAAAAATCAGTTTGGTAGGTTCCTTGAAAGTTACTGATATTTAGATTGAAATTGCATTAAATCTATAGTTTAATTTGAAGAGAATTGACATCTTTATGATTTTGAAACTGTGTATCCATGGACATGGGATAGAAACATGGTCATCTTTAATGTCTTTCAGTAGAATCTAGTAAGTGTTTTCATACAAATCTTTTGTATGTATATATCTTGTTAAATTTATTCTTAGGAGATAGACACATATACATTCCTATTGAAAATGATATCTTAAATCCACATTTTAAAATTGTTGTGGTCTACAGAATCTACAAAGAATTTTTGTATATTGATCTTATGGGCCATTTTGATAAGCATTCTGGTATCAATTCTAACAATTTATCTGTTGATTTGGGGGTATTTTATATGTAGATGGTCAGAATTTCTAACTAATGAATCTTGTTCCTTTCATCCCAAATCCTTTTTTATGCATTTATTTTAAAACTACGTACATATGTATATATGAATCTCTCTGTTTGATTGTATACGTGGGTAAGTGTGTGTGTTGCTCTTTTTGTTCTAAACGGGGCACACAGTAGAGCTGTGCACAGAGATGGTGGTAATGGACAGCCTTGTCTCGCTGTCATTTTAAGGAGGTTACTCACATTTTAGCAGTAAGTTTGATATTTTGATATAGTTTTGGGGTTTTTTTTTGTTTTATAGAAACCTTTTAATGGGTGTAAAGAGTATTCTTTCTGCTCCTGGTGTGCTAAGGATTCTTACCATGCTTGGATCTTGACTTTCGCAAATGCTTTCTGGTGTCTGTTGGGATGATCATATTTTTCCCTTATTCAGTCTGTTTCTCTGATTCATTACTTATTTTTTTCTTTACTTTTTATCTTGGAAACTTTTAAATGTCTATGAAAATAGCACAGTATAGTGAGCCCTCAGGTAACCATCACCTAGTGACAACCAGTGTCAATATTTTGTTAATCTTGTTTCAAAGATTTCCTCTTCCCAGAGTTCGCATTACCTACCCATCATTCCAGTATGTTAAGACAGAGGTCGTGCCATTTCAGCCGTCAATATTTTAGAATCTATCTGAAGGACATTTTTGTTCTATTTTGTTGCTGTTTTTTAATCTATAAAAATATTTCTTTTCTTTTTTTTTATGTCATTGACTTGTAGAAACTGGGTCAGGGATTTGGCTCTTTGCTTCTTTGTTTTATCACTTAATTTATTTCTCTTACATATATCCTGTGAATTGACAGTAAGATATAAGGTTCTAGGTTTAATTTTGTTAGGAATCCTTCCCAGGGGTACTGTGCAGCCCGTTGATCTGCTTCAAGTTGAGCCAAAATTGATCAGTGGGTTAAGATGGTGTTGGCCTCATCCTTCCATTAGAACCTTCCCATCAATCTTTCACCTAATGGTTTTAGTAGCTATTGATGATCATTGCTGAGGTCCATTATTTCATTAGGAGTTGCACAATGGTGATCTTCTAATTGGGCCATTCTTTCTGCATTTGCATGTATAGATTTTTCCAACATGAAACCACTTGAGTTACTGAAATAACCTCAACTGTCTGATTATATTTTATCTTCTTATATGTCACTGAATTCATTTTTCTTAGAATGTTTGCATTTATAGTTATGTACAAAATTGGCCTATAATATTTCTTTATAATGCTATTCTTTTTTGCAAGGTATCAATTTTATGCTCATTTCATAGAATGAATTAGGAATATTCCTTTTTTTGTCAATTCTCTAGAGTAGTTTATGTAAGGTTGGAATAATCTTTCCTTAAAGAGTTGGGGCTTGCGTGGAAAACATTTAAACCTGATATTCTCTTTGTAATAAGTTAACTATCAACTTCATTTCTGTAATGCATCAGCTTTTCTATTTCTTCTTGGCTTCAGTTTTATAAGTTAATTTTTAAAATCTGCATATATTATCCAAGTTTCAAATTGATTGGTGTGAATTTCATCTTTCTTATCTTTTGAATACATCTTTTCTGTTCCTAATATTGTTTATTTGGGCCTTCTGTCTGTTTTCTTGGTCCTTATCACCAATTATGTCAAATTTATTAGATTTCTCAAAACCAAAACTTTTGGCTTTGATGATCCTTTTTATTGCCTTTAATTTACTTTCTTGTCATTAAGTTTCTTTGTTCTAATTTCATGAGTTTATACTTCATTAATTTCCATCCTTTCTTCTTTTCAAAAATTAACATTTTAGGCCATAAATTGGCCTCAAAATAAAGCTATTACTCTACTCTTCATGTTTGAAATGTAGTATTTTTATTGTCATTCAGTTCTAAACATTTTTAAGTTCCCATTTTTATTTCTTCTTTGACCTAAGAATGCTTAAGAAGTATATTTTAAATTCCCAAATATATGAGGACTTTTTGGTATTGACTTCCAAAATGCAGAGAGCATGACCTGTGTGCCCCTAGTTCTTTGCATTTTGTTGAAACCTGCTTCACAACCCAGCATGTGACCAGTTTCTGAAAAAGCTCTTGTTGCTAGACAAAAATGCATATTTTTATTTCTTCTGTACCTTCTATAAATCTATTTTTCTACTAATTCTATCAGTCATTGAGAGAGGTGTGTTTAAATATCTCATTAAGATGGAGGGTTTGTCAAATTTTCCCCATAGTTTTATTAATCTTTGCTTTCTATTTTTGATGCTACATTATGAGATACATAACATATTGAGAACCATATCTTCTTGTTTGAAAAAACATTTGAAAAAATATTTATCACCATGTAGGAAATCACCCTGTCCTCAATAATCTTTCTGTCTTAAAGTATATTTGTCTGACTGGCAACTACATTAACGTTCAGTTACCCCAACTTTCCTTTGGTGTGCTGCTATCGGGTACCACATCCTACCCTTTGACCTTCACAATTTCAGAGAGTTTATCTTTTGCTCGTGCTGTGTGTAACAGCTTTTAGAGGAATTTTCTTTTACTTAATCCAATCTGACAGTCTTTGCCTTTTAAATGGTGAGTTGAATTCATTTACATTTGTCATTATTTTTCCTTATTGATGTACTGCTGCAGCAGTGTGTACAGCTCTTGTTACAGCTCTTATTCATTTGACCGGGGAAAGAGCTCAGCAGCACACGAAGAGTCAGAGAACAGCCTTTATTCTTCTACAGCAGGCTCAGCACACCTAGCCTTATGGCGCTCTTTGCATCTTCCGATGTTCTCCCCCTTGCCCCTTCTCTCCTGCTTTTATACCCTTGGTAGGGCTCAAAAAGCGTCCAATCAACTACAAGCGTTAACATCCAATCACCAACAAGCTTTAACATCCAATCAAAGAGAGTGGGATTCAAAAATTACCCAATCAGGATCACGCAAACAGCGTGGCTAGAAACAGGCAGCAGCACGTGGGCCTGGGGCATTCCCGCACTGTGCCGCAGGGCCAGGCCCCAGCAGCGTGCCCTCCAACTGGCCACGCGCAGCACTGGCCCGCGGAGATGCAGAGCGACAGGAAGGCGGCAAGTGGCCGCGTCCCGGCGCCCGCCATTTTCTGTATCAGTACTTGTACATTTTCTAGCACTGTGTTCTTTGTATCTCTCGTATTTTGATCTATGATTTTTTTTCCTTCTCTTGCCTTTACTTTCAATCTGTTTCAGGTTTTATTTCTTACTCCATTTTCCCCCATTCGACTGGGCTGAATATTATATTTTTTGCTTCTAGTTGTAATAGTTATCCTTAAGGTTACACCACGAATCATTAGGTCTAAAATTAATCACTATATAAAACGCATAATTGGAGGACAACACGTTGTTATTCCTGTATCAATCAAATGAGGCTAAGTTACTCTGTGGCAACAAGCAACCTCAGAAATCTTTGTTTTGAAATCTCCAAAGTTTATTTTTTTCTCAAACTACACGTCTGTCATGATTTGGCAAGGGACTATGTTGTGTCTCCTTCCCTCACTTCAGTTCAGACTGATGGAACAGCTTCTGCCTGCGAAGTTGTGGTCTCGCAGAAGAGGAAACGAAGATTCTGGCAAAATGACGGCTGCAACATTCCACGCAGAAACAATACATTCCATATTATGTAGCACACTGTGCTCCTATTTTCCTTGCCAGAGGAAGTCAGATGGCTAAGCCCGACACCAACAAGGCTGAATGTATCATTCTTTTACAAGGAGGCTCTGCAGATACTTCCGAGATGATATAATCTAACAGACTCACTTGCCCTCTCCTCACACAAAATCCACTCATCACCCTTCTCCCAAGAGGAGCAAACTCTCGTGCAATCACTGCATTAGGCTCAACGTTTAGGATCCCGCAGTGCTTTATCTGGATTGAGAGTTCTTTGAAGCAAAAGGGCACGTCATGCAACCCAAACTCGGCAAACGACAATGGGGCAAAAGCTGACGACCACCACGGATGCCCACATTCAGGAAGGGTGAGGTTCACAGCTGCTGGTCTTCCAGAGCAGATCTGAACCGAGTTGTATGGTGTTCCAGGGACCCCCTCTGGGCTGGGACGTTCCTTCTTTGGGCCCCGGCTCTGCTCCAAGTCCTCCGAGCCTCTCAGCTAGCTCCATCCTTGGGGCAGACTCTACCTCTCCATTGCTCCTCTTGACTTGTCTGAAAGCGCTGAAGACCACGTCCTCCTGAGAGGCCGAGCAGCCTTCCCGGCCTGCCTGTGTGCAGGGTTGGGGCAATGGCGGTTCTAAGTTTTGATCAGAGCCTTTTAGTGAAGGCCAGTGGTCCCATGGTGATAACATTCACTAAAAATCCAGCTGCCTTTTATGCGTTTGATTCCTGTCAGCTCCCTATGCCGGTAGCCACACCCAGAATTATTTTTGAGATATGAATAATCTTTTTTTTTGTTTTTTTTTTGAGACAGAGTCTCGCTTTGTTGCCCAGGTTACAGTGAGTGCTGTGGCGTCAGCCTAGCTCACAGCAACCTCAAACTCCTGGGCTCAAGCAATCCTCCTGCCTCAGCCTCCTTAGTAGCTGGGACTACAGGCATGCGCCACCATGCCCGGCTAATTTTTTTCTATATATATTAGTTGGCCAATTAATTTCTTTCTATTTATAGTAGAGACGGGGTCTCGCTCTTGCTCAGGCTGGTCTTGAGCTCCTGATCTTGAGTAATCCGCCTGCCTCGGCCTCCCAGAGTGCTAGGATTACAGGCATGAGTCACCGCACCCGGCAGAGATATGAATATCTTAAGCCCAGTGGACTTTTGGGGAAGAACCACAGCCCCATTCACATTTCATTAAGCCGTTATGTCCAGCCTAAATGGTTTACTGGGGGCTGCCTTATTCAGAGGTTTTAACATCCAAGTTACCAGGGCTAGGACACTGTGACCTAGCCCCAAGGCTTAATTTTTTTTTTAAACTTTTCTTTCGAAAAATTCCAAATATCTACAAATTAGTAAGAATAGTATAATTTCCATATATTCTTTCCTTTTCACCAGTTTTTAATATTATTTCACCTTTACATTCTCTGTCTCTTGTCAGATTTTTCTCTTTCTTTCTGGCTTGCTTTACACACACACACACACACACACACACATCCATTATCATTATTGCTAAACCATTTGAGAGTAAGTTACAGTGATGATATTGAATCCTAAATATTTCAGCATGTAATGAGGACATGTTTTTATGTAATCACATTATAATAACCAAATTCAGACACTTTTACATTGGTGAAACATTCTTATCTAACATACAGTCCATATTCAAATGTATCCAGTTATCCCCAACTCGGGGTCACTGATTGCTGGCATTCAGTGGTCATGTGTATTTAGTGTCCTTCCTTGTCTTTCATGACATTGGTATCTTCGGTTGGTTGCTGAACATTCATCTGTTCGGGGTCGTCTGACTGTTTAGCCATGGTCATGTTTAGTTCATGCATCTTCATAGGAGTGCTGCATGAATGGGGTTGGGTCCTGCTCAGGGTCTCATCTCGGAGTGTGAAGTGTGTCCATGGCTCTTGGATATGGCTACCTATTCATGGCCTTCGTTGTTCAAAGGATTGCTGATGAGTGATAGTTGCATCTTTCAATTTGCCATCCTGGAATTTCTGGGCTCTAGTTTCTTTAACCTCTGCAAGCCAGTAATTCTTCTATGAGTTCATCTCTTTAATACCTTGTCAAACGCAGCCGATGACCACCAAGACAGCTACCAGCGTTCTGCTTCCTGTCACTTTGCCTACAGTCATCAGTTCATTTGGAATATTATCATTTTTTCAAGTTATAGAAGTTTACCAGATGTTTTACCAATGTGTAACGTGAACTGCCATCTTTCCAGCCACAAAGTATCACTCTCCGTTGTCTGGCCCTAAAGCCAATGGCATGCATCTTACATTCTGTTGTAACGGGAGCATCCTGCTCAGAGCAGCACTCTCTCTGTCAGTCACCTGCGGCTGAGACACGCGGTCATGTGACATGGAAAATTATATGTGCTCCTTACAGATTTTCAAATCAGCATAGCCTAAAGACCACAGAAATAATAGGAGGACATGCTGATAGACTATGACACAGTTTAGTGTCGATACATTACATTAAACAATTCTACTAGTAGGAATCTAGCCTACGAGAAATATTTGAACATATGCACAAAAAAATGCTTATTTTAGCATTGTTTATGTAAAAAGCAAAAAACTGAAAACCACCTAAGTGGCAATCTATATGGGGCTGTTAAATTATGATGCAGTCATACTATGAGATACTTTGCAGCCATTAAACAATATGAGATATCTCTGTATGTTCTGCAATATCAGCATCTCCAAAACTAGTGCTCAGTGGAAATATATAAATGAATGGAAACATAAAAACTATAATTCCATTTGTATAAAAACAAGAACAAATCACAGCATTTTGTGACCATATAGGCACACATAGAATGTAAATGTATGGAACAGAATCTGAAAAGATACACAGTAAACTGTCAAAAATTTTTACTCTAAAGAGAAACATGGGAGGTGGGGAGTATAGCGTGATCAAAGAGGGGCCTTAGCATTTTATCCTGGATATAGCTCTATTGTTTAAGCTCTTTTCTTTTTTTTTTGAGACAGAGTCTCACTCTGTTGCCCGGGCTAGAGTGCCGTGGCGTCAGCCTAGCTCACGGCAACCTCACACTCCTGGGCTTAAGCGATCCTCCTGCCTCAGCCTCCCAAGTAGCTGGGACTACAGGCATGCGCCACCATGCCCGGCTAATTTTTTCTGTATATTTTTAGTTGGCCAATTAATTTCTATTTTTAGTAGAGACAGGGGTCTCGCTCTTGCTCAGGCTGGTTTCGAACTCCTGACGAGAGATCCTCTTGCCTTGGCCTCCCAGAGTGCTAGGATTACAGGCATAGGCCACCACGCCCGGCCTATTGTTTAACCTTTTATAAGCGATATTGTTTTATTATTTATGTAAATTCATACATTGGCTAAATAGCACAATTGGCAGTAAAGGGCATGAGGAAAATTCTCAGACCACTGGACGTGTGAGAAGAGAAAGGAGGAGGGAGCAGTCAGAACTGTACTTGCGATCACCGTCGTCAGACACTGCGGAGGCTCTCAGGGTGGGAAGGTCCTACACTTACTACTTGCTGTGTGCCCCCTGGGGAGCAGGAGGATGGCCAAAGTAGAAAACAAAGCTCAATTACTCTCTTAAAGCCTACTGCAGAGGGAGCGGGATAGCTGTGGGATGTGATGAGTCTCCCGGCTAACGGGACTGTGCAGAGTAATCAGGGCTGTGATGAAAGTTTGAAGTAGAAGACATTTAATCCAGATGTTTTTTTATCTGTAAGTTTCTTGGACAGCCCTACTTTCAGCTTCTGATGGGTTGTCCCTCAAAGCCACCGCATATATTTTGAAACGCGTAGTTCCTGCGATTGAGCTTTGGCTCCTAGAGAGACTCACAGGAACATTTGGGTCTTGGCTATTGATTTATTCTGCTTCTAAATATACTCCTGGTACCAAATTCCTTAAGAGTCCCACAAAAGGAAAACGCCAGCTGCTCCTAAATCACCTGGCCTTCGGAGAGAGGAGTGCTATCTGTCAGGGTCTCCCTTGGAGTTCTAGCCCAACTGCTTGCTAAATTCTCAGGAAAATAATGAGACGCCCTGGAGTGTTGGGTTTTAAATATTTTGATGCCCTTTTTTTTGGAGGCAAGCATACATAATCTATCCCACATCACTCATGCCTCAGTGGCCAGAGCAAATCAGATGGCCGCGTTCAACGGTGAGGGGTGTGGGGAGCATAATTCTCCTGCACAAACGGAAGGGAGAACAATCAGAAATGCTGATGAGGAGTAGTGACCTCGCCCTCTGCCAGTCCACCCTGTCTCACCAGGAATGGGCTCCACACAGCCAGGGAGCGCTCTACTGTCGTGGGAAAATGCATGAGGAAAGAAGCATGCCATGATCGTGGAGGCCAGGGCAGTCTCTGATTATTAAATCAATCCACAACGTCAAGACGTTAGCCCTCCACTCCCGAGTCCTGGCTCTAGGAGCCACCTGCACCTTAGAGACCCTGGGTGTTTGAGGAGCTCCAGTGCAAACGTGCTCAGGTCTGCGCCTGAGCTTGCCAAGTGTCACTCCTTCTTCTCATCCAGTTTCTCTCTGTCTCCCAAATGATCACAAGAAAAAGAAACCTTCCTGCGTCATCCTGTGCCTGCCAACCCCCAAGAATATCCTAGCTGATTAATTCACATGATAAATGGCAAATCCAACCACATGCACAGATTTGTTATTTAGATGGGCCATCAAATGACAGGGTCTGAGGGCGGGATGGGTAGACAACGGCCACAGCCGCACTGAGTTTCAAATAAAGAATGTGTGCTGAGTACTTTTCCCTCCAGACCCCATCCTCCGCCGTCTCCACCTCCCGGGACCGGTAGGTGGAGGTGTGGCTGGGAGGGCTGACTCCATTTTTGCTGCTGTAACAAAGTGCCGTGCACCTGGCGGCTTGTAAACAACAGGAGTTAATTCAACAGGAGTTCCACGACCTGGAGGCTGGAAGTCCAAGATCAGGGAACCCGCAAGTCAGGTTCTGGTGAGGGACTGCTTCCAGCTTGCAGACAGCTGCCTTCTGGTTGTATCTGCATGTGGGGGAAAGAGCAAGGGAGCTTTTAGGGGTCTCTTTTATAAGGGCACAAATCCCATTCAGGAGGGCTGCACCTTCGTGACCTAATGATCTCCCAGAGACCCCCATCTCCTAATACCACCCCGTTGGGGACTGAGGTGTCAAGGCGTGAATACGACAAACGTTCAGTCCGTAGCTAGGCTGTCACTTAAATCCCAAGACTGGGGACTGCTGTGATTGCGGCTGAATTCTCTGCCATCAAGACGATTTCAATCCTGGGCCTCTTGCAGAGGGAGGGTTCCAGGGGCTCTATTTGACACCCTTTCTGCATGGGGTCGCTGGAGCTGCCCTCCATCCACCGAGTCCCACACCCATGAGATTTTCTCTGCATCTTGATCAGTTCCAAGTATGGGGGGCTGCTCACACCCTTTCGCCCCACGCCTGCATTCAGCCCCCTCGAAACATCTCTTCCTCTCTTCTTCCTGTTTCCTCCTGCGCTTCCTTCTTTTTTTTCTTTTTTAATTTCCTCTATACCTCTTCTTCTTTCTTTGCTTAGAACATTTACTTACTTTTTAATTTTTTAAAGGTTTACTTTTAGAGCAGTTTTAGCTTCATAGCAAAACTGAGCAGAAGATGCAGATGTCCTGTATACCCCCTGCTTCCACACACACCCAGCCCCCCCGATTGTCAACACCCCCACCAGAGTGGCACATTCGTTACCACTGATGAACCTACATCGACACATTGTCACCCCTAAGTCCATGGTTTGCATTAGGGTTCACTCTTGGTGTTGCACTTTCTGTGGGTTTGGAGAAACGCACCTCGCCATGTGTCCACCACTGCAGTGTCCCACAGAGCAGCTGCTCTGCCCCGAACATCCTCTGTGCTCCTCGTGTCTGTCCCTCCCTCCCTGCCCCCCAAGGCCTCCTGCAACCCGGATCTTTTTACCGTCTCCACAGTTCTGCCCTTTCCAGAATGTCGTATAATTGGAGTCATACAGTATGCAGCCTTTTCAGATTGTCTTACTTATTAATAGAAATATGCATGTAAGTTTCCTCCGTGTCTTTTCATGGCCTGTAGCTCCTTTCTTTTCAGTGCTGAATACTGTTCCATTGTTGGATATGCCACAGTTGATTTGTCCGTTCACTTACTGAAGGACATCTTGGCTGCTCCCAAGTTTTGATGATTTTGAATAAAGCTGCCGTAAACATCCATGTGCAGGTTTTTGTGTGGACACAAGTTTTTGATTCCTCTGGATAAATACCAAAGAGCTCAGTTGCTGCATTGCATGGTAAGAATATGTTTAGTTTTGTAAGAGCCACCAAAGTGGCTGTACCATTTAGCACCCCCACCAGCACTGCGTGAGGGTTCCCACAGTCTCACGTCCTTGCCAGCATTTGCCATTGTCGGTGTTCTAGATTTTGACCATTCTTCTAGGTGCTCAAGGGTACATCACTGTTGTTTTTCCTTGATTTTTCTATGTTTATTCCCCGGCCTTTCTTTGCTCTCTCTCTTTCTCCTCATTCTTTCTGTCCTTAGATGATCTTGATATCATCTTCCTTGTCATTGATCCACAGAGATATTTTCTAACGGAACATACTTGACTAAGAACAGGTGAGAACTGCCAGAACAGCAAGAGAATATCTTAAAAAGTAGCTAATATAAATGTCCTCTGTTTTCCGATTGGCGCGCCTCGCACACCTGCCCCAGAGCACTGCCCGTGCCCCACTGACGGTCACACCTCTTACATGGCAAGTAGGATGCTTGGAAAACTAATTTCAGTGATGGACCAGAATGTAGATGTCCTCTCTGGGTTGTGGCGTATGAATCAACATATCTGCCTACTCCACATTTACTCAGACCCCGGGAATAATGGTGTGAGCATCCATCCTCGTGACTCCTGCACTTGGCTGTCTCGCATGTGCATGAGCTCATGCGGTGTCAGCTGGGCTCTGTGCGTGTATATGGTACAGCATAAACAGAGATAGAAGTATAGATAAAGAAGAGAGAAAGAGAGAGAGAGAGAGATGGAGACAGAGATGGAGCTGTTTTCCTCATTAGAACACCTCACCTTGAGGTAATTAATCATCTTTCAGGTATCTGAGGACCTCTCCATGCTTTAAGAGTGATGTCAGAACATAGCAGAGTTTACACCCCATCCTTTTAATTAGCATCCTTTCTGTCTAATGTTCATTTCAGAGACGTAGCTTCTCAGCACCGGACCGTATTTTTATGAAGACTGGAGCTATCTCCCCTTTGCATAAGCCATAATCGTTCCCAGATGGTGGGGGTGAAGTTTTGTCCAGAAGAGATGATCATCTGTCACCGTGGATTTAACTACTTGTCTCACATTGTTCCCGTTAGAGAGACAAGTTCATACCTCTGTAACCTTCTAGTGCCTTCCTTGTCACTTGTGTGACTAGTTTGCAAGAGCAACTGATCATTGCCATCAGGAAAGATGGAAATACACTAGCCAAACTGAACAAGATATGTGTCTAACTGGTGAATAGTGTTGCAAAGGAGTAACTTAATGTGGTAAAACACACTGCTTTATTTTGCGTCTATGAATCTTGTCAAGTATCACTTGTCGCAGAAGATCAAATTTCTTATCGTACTATAAAGAAAATGAATATTACTAAAAAACACAACTTCACATTTGATAATAGTTCCTTACCCTAGAATCCCCCTGAACCCCAGCTGAATGGTCTTAATTTTCGTTTCCGAAACTGAGACTTAAATTTCCCAGTGAGCACTAGGAAAGGTTTGTGATTTTTAAAACATGTATTTATTTGTTTTAGTAAAAGCGCCACATTTTTCCAAATGTATGTAATAAAGTGATGATAAATTCAAAACACACACAATTTTAAGATCTTAAAAATAAAGTTATCATAAAAATGAAACTGAACATGAACATATTTACTTGATCACTACATGAGTCTTCGAACTACATTGTGCCTTTTAAATTGGATGGATTTTATTTTTCAGTTTAGAAGTTCTGTTTTATAGGAATATTTTTTAATGTAAGGCAGTTTATGATTTTTAAAATCAATATTTCGTTTATGATTCATATTTTGCTAAAGTGGATAATGTAATGCCTTAATGGATGGAAATGGATCGTGGCAGGGAGGTCAGAAAGCAATTGCTGCCATTAATAATACACGTGCCACGAGGTAATCGACAGACAGTGAGTAGGCGACTCTGGAATGTTCCTGCAGGGGTTTGGTATATGGGCTGAACACAAAAATAGCAGCTGGTTTTAAGAACGGCATATGTCAGAGAAGCACACATATTTGTGCGAGTATTATGAAGTCTTTGCCTTCAGCAAATAGTTTTTCCACTCATTCAAAAACGGTAGGCAGTTAATTACAGAGGAACTGCATATGATGAGAGAAATCAGGAAAAATAAAATGTGCTAGAAGCCCTAATTGCAGGAGGCTCTGGGCATGACATTCCTTTGCTAGATGATTCATCATTTATATTTTCCTAGTTTCCTATTCACAATTCATGCCCTTGAATATTTACCTTTCGACAAAGCTACAGAGCACAAACTTGGAGCAATGTTTGCTCATGGATGGGGAAAGCAAGGTCTCATTCTCAAACGTGCACAGTGTGTGCACGCATGATGGCGTTTGCTCCTCCTGACAGTCCTGGAAGGCAGGTGGATGGTCAGTGCCATGCTCATTTTTCAGATGAAAAGACTGAGGCCTGGCACAGTGTAACGACTAGTGCAAGGTCTTAGTGAAGAACTAATAAGCGACTTGGGGTACAATCTTAAGTTCTCACACTCCAAACCCATATTTCCCTCTGTTCTTTGATGCAGTAACATGGATTGGGGATGGGAATGAGAGAAAGAGAAAGAGAGAGAGAGATTCTGTCACTACTTTGGTGCCCTTTATTTAGAAATTCCATTTATTTTTATTGTTTTTTTATCAGTGATGTGTGCTGGAACCAGCTCATCCTGTCTTGCAGGAGCTGATTTTATGCTCTCGTCCAACATCAGCGCTCAGCGATGCCACGTTGGTCGGTTGAAACTGGCCATGGTGAAAGTACTTACACCACAGAAATTGGCAAATGCCAAAATCAGGGCTTTTGTCTGGAGAGCAGTTGAAAAACTTTGACTAACGCAACACTATTTGTAATGCAATTTTTTATTTTCATACTGGTAATTATTGGACCCTTTAAAGTCTGAATCTTTGCTAAAAATTAAGGCTGAAAGTCAAGACACTATCTTGATTTATCTTAACAATAGCCCAGGAAAGGGTGAGAGGCGGCTCGCAGAGTGCGGTCACCCCTTTTCCTTGCTGTGACACTCCGTGAGTGCGTTTCATCACTTTCCTCGACTGAGCAGTGACGAGTAAAGGCTCATGTGACGGAGCTGTGTGGAGTAGGTTACCAATACGTACTCGGGAAAGGACTCTCCCCTTCCCAACTCACTCTACTTAATGCATTTGTTTCCGAGCACATCCTTGATCTTGCCCACTAAGCACTACAAATATTTAGGTGTACGCGCACACAGTCTACATATATGTATAAATACACATGTATGTATTAAATGTACTATTACATATATACACACATTGGGTTGTATATGTATATAATTTTATATATAAGTATGTGTTTGTATATTACATGCATTACTAATAAATGTTAATTATACATTAAATAATTTTTTTTCTACCACTTTATTTTTTAAAGACTAAAGATGTATGAATCAACATTATACATTTTATATTAGGAAATGCTAATAATAAAGCAATCATGAAATTAATCTTACTCATACAAAATTAATTTTAATTAATTTTTATATATTTACCAATTATAATTCAATCTCCATTATAAGTGTAAATTTTGCTGTGTATTGTCAAACCTAGCATATGTAAAATGAAATATCTAAGTGCATCTCTCGATATATATCTGTTATCTATATGTCATTTGTATTATAAAACACCTTTAAATGTACCATTTACTATAAATATATTTAACATTTTACATTAATATTGACAATTACTTTATTTCAACTATCATATTCTTACTTCAACTGTCTGATATTCTCATTAAACAGATGAAAAAAATGCATTGTCATTTCCTGTGAAGAAGTTGTAGGAATGCAACATCATAAAGTAGGGATCATAAAGGGTGGATAATATGGTACATGTTGAGCTTCCCTAATCCAAAAATCCAGAATCTTAAATGCTCCAAATTCTGAAAATTTTTAGCTCTGAGATAACACCACAATTGATCACATCTGACCTTGTGTGATGGGTCACAGTCAGAACGTGGTCAAAATTTTGTTTTATGCACGAAGTTATTAAAAATGTTGTATAAATTACCTTCAGGTTTTGTGTATAGAAGTATGTGAAACATAATAAATTTTGTGTTTTGACTTGGATACCCAAGATATGTCATTATGCATATGCAAATATTCCAAATTTTTAAAGGATAAAAAGAAAAATTGAACAAGTTATTAAAATTATTTTTAGTTGTACAACTTATTTTACTCTCATTAAATATTATCGATCACATTGCTAAGTATTAATAATGTTTTGTGAAAAGACTCATCATTTTTTGAGTGTTAGTTAATATTTTTGATGCAATTATTCAAATATATGGTTTCAAGTTCAGTTTATTTTGATACTTTGTTATAATGCCCCTTAGAACTGAAGAGCAATGGCTACTTCTTTGTGGTTACAAAATACATAGGATATACACACACACATATGTGTAATTATATCCATAAACATATTCTGACAAATATCCTTTAATCACAGATGCAGAGCATCTATTTATCTAGACACATATATTTTATGAGTACTCATACACACATACTTATAAAATCATATATAAGCATAAAACATAACTCTATACATATTCATAATCCTATTGTAATGGAAATTATGAATATAATCATATCACATAAAATTTTTGAACATAATTTTGTATATCTAAATATCCATAGTACTTTATGTGTGTATATGTATCCCCCTAGACATATGTAATCCTTCATACAATATTGTCTATATGCATATATTAATACATTTGCATAATCCTATATATAATATAATCCTGCAAACAATCCTAGCCTGACTCTGTGCATGTGTGTGTATGTGCAGTATGTAAATTCACTCAGCAGGGCGCTGTGTAAACTGCGAGCTGAAAGCCCCCAGATGAGCAAGTGCCCTGCTCAGCCCCTCCCCACCGTGGAACCCTAACTCCTCCTCATGGTGCTTCACACACAACACACACACAACACACACACACAACACACATACACACCACACACACACCACACACACAACACACACAACACACACACACACACAACACACACACACAAAACACACATACACACACACACCTGTATAGCCTGAGCCAACTCAGGGTGCCAGGGTTTATATTTAAGCAGTCTGACTAGCTGAGTTTTTTTATTTCCTCAGATTAAAAAGTAAATATAAATTAGGGTTCTAACATTTTCTCCCTACCTGAGTGGTTCACTTCGTGCCTGGTGTGGCCCCGAGGCTGTGGCAGGGCTGCGGCTGCTCGGGGAGGGCCTGGCTTCTGCAGGGTGCCTCGCAGCCACGTGCCTGCTGGGAACGCGTCAGTCAGTCAGCACTCTCCCTCCTCGCCTCCCGATCTCATTGGGGGGAATGGCTATTCCCAACATTTCAGATGAGAAGCGGATGAATTCAGCACGAAGAACCTACAGTCCAGGAGGGGGAGAGTATGGATATGAGCAGACAATGCATCACAGAGTAGACACAAACCACCAATAAACGGTGGAAATTAGAAGGTCAACTGGAATTGCAGTATCTGTCTTAACGGAATACTCACTCACATTTGTGAACTCTAATTCCCACAGTAACCCTGCAAACCAGGCAGTACATTCTCAGCCTCAATGGTGAGGAAGCTGAGGCATGGGGAGAGGTTTTATGAGTTGTCCAAAGACCACACACCTATCAAGTGTCAGACTTAGCCCTCATATCTATGTCCCTGGCTCCAAAACATATACCGTTTACCCTGTACCATACTGCTTTCTCTAGCAAAATACCATTTCTTTTTGTTGTTGTTAAGTAAAATTAACAAAAATTACAAATTTACCAGTTTGCAATACTAACAAACATGCATGAAACGGATGAAACAGGCAGACACTTATGAATGAGAGAGTAAGTGAACTTAACTTTCTGGAAAATATTTTAACAACATAAAACAAAATCCTTAAGAAGATCAATATCCTATGTCTATTTTAGGACTCTAGCATGAGAAAATAATTCTACAACCTTTATGCTTAAAAATATTAATTGAAGCCTTATTAAAAATTATACAATGTTGCAAACAATTTTCATCTGCCATGATAATTGAATGGGTTAGTAAACGATGTTAGTTTTTTGGCTTAGAATATAATATAATAACTAAAAGATGTTTACAATAAATGTTAAATACTCATGTTATCATGTTAAGTGAAATAAAGGAGAATAAAAATTGTATACATACTATGATAACCACTTTGAAAATATATATACACACTATATATATACTTGAAGGAAACATGCTATTGATATATATATGTATATATATACACATATATTTATGAAAGAAATATGGTATAATGATAACAGAGTGATTTTTCTTTAATTTATCTTATAATAAATGTGTAAGCTCAGAAAACGCAATAGTTTAACTTTTTTAAAAAGTCGTAGGGCAGAAAGATCAGAGTTCCAACACTGAAGAACAGATTCAAACACACCATGCTTCAGTGTCCTCCTCTGTCATGTGCGACAGAATGCTTCCCCCACGGGGACTTTGGCTTGTGGTACACGGAAGGGCCCCGCAATGCAAGTTCCCCTTCTGCTTCCCCTTTGCAGGATCCTTAGGAGGATGGATAGCGTTTCAGCACACTCTGATGGCCCACACAAATTCTGTGACACAGTGGGGAACCCCGTTACTCCTGTGTTCATCTAAGACAACAAACTAAGGGGAAAAGAATCTCCCATCACCGAGCATCTACCCAAAGGTAAAAAAAAGACCTTCTATAAAAAAGACATCTGCACTGGAATGTTTATAGCAGCATAACTCATAATTACAAAGATGTAGAAACAACCCAAGTGCCCCCGAATACATGAGTGGATTGATAATGTGGTATTTGTATATGATGGAGTTCTACTCAGCCACAGAAAGCAATGGTGATCTAGCACCTCTTGTATTATCCTGGATGGAGCTGGGACCCATTCTACTGAGTGAAGCATCACAAGAATGGAAAAACAAGCACCACATGTACTCACCAGCAAATTGGTATTGGTATTAACTGATCAGCACTTAAGTGCACATGTGGTAGTAACATTCATTGGGTGTCGGGCAGACGGGAGGATGAGGAGGGGATGGGTAAATTCACACTTAATGGGTGCGGTGCACACCGTCTAGGGGATGGCTGTGCTCGAAGCTCTGACTCGGGTGGGGCGAGGGCAGTACATAACCGTAACATCTGTACCCCTGTAATATGCTGACATAAGAAAAAAGAATCAAAATGACTAGATCTAAAAACTGAGCTCAATGACTGTCTTCTTATTCAAGTATAACTAATGTAAGGCCACAGCCCCACTCTCCGGCACAGCTCATGATTCTTAATCTCTTGGGGAAGAGATTTAAGAATACTGAATATATAACAACATATTTAAGACTGCCGAAAGTATCCACTTCCCACACATGCTCATAGATGCCAAATCCTGTGTGTAGAATAGTGTCTGGGGCGTCACAAGCGCCCATAGGCCCCAGGCTGAGAAGTTTGGAGACGGACCTCATTCTAGGAAAGGGGAAAAGACAGACTCGGGGGGGTAGGCGGGAGGGGGACCTGCCAGTGGGCTCTTTTCATTCTCCCCTGGCTTTGCTCCGTCCCTCCCCTTCCTCAGAAAAGGGACCAGCTCAGAGAGTGAGGCGGGCCTTCTCAGGGGCCGCAGCATGCAATGCCTGTCGTGTTGATTCCTTCTGCCATGTCTCTACCTCTGTTATGAGCTCGGGAGCCACAGAGCCTTCACGTGACAGGAGTGATGACTATTAAACCATCCCTGCTCTGCGCTCCATTCAGAACAAAACCTCCAGATGACTCCAGGAGTGGAGCTGTTACCTGAAAATCGCACAGGTCCAAGCATTCATAAAAGTCCCGGGAAAATCGAAACAATTCTTTGAAGCAAAGATTCAGAGACGTAAAAGAATGTGTAGAGACAAACCAATGATCTGCACCTGAGTCGCATCCTGCCGGGATTTTTATGCAAACGTGCTCATCGCCTCCTGCCACTACTGTCGGCATTAAACATGCTCTGAGGATGTGCTTTGGGAGGAAGGTACCGGAAGTCATCCCAGCCCTCACTCGGCAGCCTGCGTAGGACAGTGGTTTAGAGCAGGGATCTGCAAAGGGCCGGATAGTAAATACTTTAAGCTTGGTGGGCCGTATACAGTCTCTGTCAGGTATGATCCACAGTTTGTTTTTACAAGTCTGTAAAAATATGAAAACCACTCTTAGCTTGTGGTCGTACAAGAACGACCATAGCCTGCCTGCCCGTGGTTTAGAATATAAGCTCCGGAGCCAGACTGCTTGGAACCCTGGCCCCTCCAACTGCGAGCTTTTTGCCTCTGGTGAGGTGCTCAGCTCTCTGGGCCTTAGGAAACTGGAGGTCGTGACAGTACCTCCTTCGCTGGGCCTTGTGAGGAGTCCGTGAGCGATGCCTACGAAATCCTTAGGATGGCAGTGAGACAACTGCCAAATGTAGGCTCAGCTCCTGTCAATAGATTTGGGAGGATGGGCCGAGCCTGGTTTGTTTTCCCAGAATTATTTGCCACCTCCAACTCGAGTGGGGAGGACGGCCATGGCAAAACGTCAACCCGCTGTGCTTTTCCTGTGGCTTGTTGTACACGGGGAGGGACAAATCCTGTGATACTGTGTGCTTAGAGTATTAAAATAGTTCTCACATGCAAAGTGGGATAAAAATAGCCCTTACCTTACAGGGTTGTTTTGCAGAGTAAATGGAATGATGAATATGAATTTGCTCGTCATAATGTATAGCTCTATTTATTATTATGGGAGATACCTGATTATAATTACTGATTAGACAAGAGTTTTTGGCGGAGCCTTTTTCTGGGTGATACCTGTGCTGCAATATATTTTAAACATGTTTAATCGATTCACGTTCCCTCCTGTTCGGACTCGGGCTCCGTTCTTCCACAGAGGGAGGGAGGCTGGGTTCACTCCTTAGCCTCAGCGCTGAGCACGGGGCCAAGCACATTGCTGTAGCTGTATCTTTTTTTTTTTTTTTTTTAAGATGAAATAGCTTTATTTTTAAGGGATCATATGAAAATTTAGGATGTATATGTTTGCTTGTGCTTTCTTTATTTAAGTGATATTTTTCAATCACAAAGGACTTCCAATTCAAGATGGCTGTCAGAATAAACGCTGCTGAACATCCAACAGTGCCACAGGCCCTCTCTGAATGAGTTATGAAAGGATGTACTTCAGCAAAGCAAAACTAACATTCAGAACTTACAAAGATGCTTGTTTCAAAAAGAAATAAATACCCCAAGGGGAATAATGGGCAAAAGTCAGGAACAGATAGTCCTGTTCCTAACA
This sequence comes from Mirza zaza, assembly GCA_008750895.1. Lineage (NCBI taxonomy): Eukaryota > Metazoa > Chordata > Mammalia > Primates > Cheirogaleidae > Mirza > Mirza zaza. Next base: position 24,223 of record VSMD01018505.1, on the reverse strand, counting down.
GATAAAATACTAATAAATATATGAAAAGACACTCAACTCCACTAATAATGAAGGAATGCAAGTTAGAACAAAGAAATGCAATTTTTCACTCATCAGAGTAAAAACTTTTGTCATGGCAAATATTGATGACATTGTAAGGAAACCGATACTCTTATTTACTGCTTTTTTGTAAGTGTACATTTTTGTAGGCACTCTGCAGTACAATTTTGGCAGCGTCCGTTAGAATGAAAAAATACACATTCTCTGACTCAACAATCTCCTTTCTCGGTTTCTACCGTAGGGACGCCCTTGTCGGTGCCCCATATGATAGTACGAGCACGCTCACTGCAGCAGTGCTGGCTACGGGCAACCCTGGAAATGAACATGGAAACTGGAATGACGCACTTAGAAACAAATGACAGATCTCCACGCACCAGTGTGGAAAGGTCAGCAAAACACGCTGCTAAGTGAGAAATACACGATTCTCAGAACAAGAAGTTTAGTGCAAAAAATTTTAAATATAAAATCAACCCCCCCCAAACAAAATACAAAGACATGTTCATATTTTTGCATATCTCTATATATCTTTGTGTGTGTGTGTACACACACAGAGGGGAGAGAGAGATTGATTTAAATTCAAAGTAAACTACCAATAGGTTTCGGTATACACACCAAACACATAGAGAAGGGGGACTTAGATTTTGAGTGGTGTCAATAGCAACTTTATTTTCTATATTTGGTATATTTTTTAAAACAAGAATGTATGTTTTCCTTTTGAATTAAAAAATACACAATTTTAAAAGTGTAATACAGGCTCAAAACAGAAAACTGAGAAGCACAGAAGACCACACAGGAGAGAGCAAACTCTACCCTGCTGAGTGGGAAGGGAGGTACATAAGCACTTGCAGCGTGTTGCTGTAGACCCTTCCACGTGTTTCCACAGAAGCAGAGGTTCAGTTGGAAGGACTGGCCTGATTTGGGGGGTGAAAAATGTATCACTAACCTCCTGTTAGTGAATAGATGTAGAAGACATTGGCATCTGTGAACTCTGAGAATCCAGGGAGGGCGCGTGGGTCACTGACACCTTGTGGAGAAACAGACAATAGAGACACAACCGCAAAACGTTCCATGGTTGGAACTTGGAGAGTGGAGAAGGAATTTGATGGATTGGTTCAGAGGAGCCAATGGCAGAACAGCTCACGCCCCGGCCCCCAGCATCTCATGGACGCCCCATTTGTACTAACAACAGCACGGTGAGAAACAGTGGGTACCAGGGGAGCGCCCCGCCCTGGAGGGGGTTGGCAGAGTTTTGGCAGCGGACAGAATGAGCTCCAGAGGTAAAGAATCGGAATTCTAAGTACAACGGTTAATTCTAGGCCCTACATATGTGGGAATTTGGGCCAATTTTGGTTTTGTATTTCCTAAGGAAAAAAATGTCTATTTGTACTATGTTTTCAAATTTATTATTATAAAGTTTTTCATAGTATCCTCTTATAATTTTCAAACACTTTATTTATCCATGTGTCAGGTTTTTTTGTTTTTGTTTTTTAATGTTATTTTTGCCTTATCCTTCTTGATCCTATTTGCATAGGGTTTATCTGTTTTATTAGTCATTTTAAAGAACAAGCTTTACAAGCTTTTGGTTTTGCTCATCAAATCATTTTGGGGGTTCTTTACCATACATTTTAGTTTTTAGCTCAATATTTTCTTCCTCTTTCCAATTTCTTTGGGCATATTTTCTTGCATCTCCCTGCCCACTAATGAGATTTTGGATTTCCTCTTCTCTGCATTGCCTTTGCCTTGCCTGGAGGCAGCAGAGCATATGGTTAATAAAACATACTGGATGAATGAAAAAGGACCTGGCCCCTGCAAAGAAGGAAATAAGGTGGAGACTCTTCATAGAGAGGAGGAGGAGGAGGAAGAGGAGGAAGAGGAGGAAGAGGAGGAGGCGGTCAGAGAGACCCAGGGGCCACCTTGTCTTCCAGGTGACTGTTTGCACAGGGCAGGGCTCACTCTGAGATCCTAGCTGTGCACAGTGGTGCTCACAGGGAAATAACTAGATCACTGCCATCTACCCTGCTACCAGGAAGAGGAAAATACCTGTGGCTTACACACTGAGGTTTTCCTGCCCCTAAACTGTCCAGAGTCATCTCACTATTGATTGTCTCAGTTTAGTTATTATAATGTTTCCTGGTAATGCTATTGCATTAAGAGTAAAATAAAATCTTTGAAAGCTGCTATGAGACCCAGAGATCCAGGAGGTCAAGTTACTAATTTTGGATATCAAGAGATTCATCCTCAGTCAATTCCAATGTGTTTTCCTCTGAGAACTTGATCAAGGTTTAGCCACAGTTAACTTACTTTCCAAATACCTATTTCTACCCTCCCTCCAGGAATCACTGTGCTGTGTGGCGCATTTTCTCCCCTCTCTAGGTTTAGGAATTTGGGACTCTCCCCCAAGAAAGGCAGATAGAGAACAAAAATAGAAGATCTCAAAGACACATGGCCATTTCAAATAGGAAAGAAAATTTTGCATCCAAACAGGCAAAATATCATCACTCACTGTGACAGTGATCTCCCTGACTTTGAATTCCTTCCCCCAAGGGACTAAACAAAGCCTTTTCTCTAACCTTGCAGCACCAGGCGGTTTTCCCCTCCCCCGTTTCCTGCGCACCCTCCGGAAGAGTCCCCTCCCTCTGCCCTGCTACCTGCTTCTTCAATCAGCCTGTTGCTCAATGGACTGGTTTTCACATTCATGTGTTTTCATAGCACACAATGGTTTCCTCAGTTACACAACAGACTTGGTGCCAATAAACCTTCCTCTAGTTAATGTAAAGCATATTTGAGCACAGGAATGATTGCATTTTCATGGCTAAAAATAAGCACTTGCTTTTAATTTTCCATGAGAATGCTGCCTCTCAGCACAACAGGCCACCTCCTACCTGGTGAACCCTTTGTGCTAAAGTCATCACTATGTGGCTGGAAAGGTGAAATGCAAGTTTTCATTATGTAACATAAAGGGGAAAACCCATAGGCAAATAAATCTCTCTTTAGTTCTACCATCTCCCTATTTGTGCACAGTGCTTTAAAAACCAGACTATATCAAATATAACAGAGGAACAAGTCCTGCCATCGTCAATCAAAGTGGAGGGACAATAGCTATGTTTACAGTAATAGCCATAGCTAGGATTATCTCATTTAATCCGTATAACAGCATTATGAAGTAGGTAATATGATACCCACAAAAGGAAGTCAGTCACTTCCTATTTTTCCCTAGACACTGCAAGCTCACTGGACTGCAGCAGTTTTACTTGTTGGAGGAGTTTTCCTCCAGATGTTGTTTTTGAATGTTAAGGTGTCTCGTCATAGCTACAAGCCACTGATCAAGTCCAGAAGGGCATTTATAAACCATCCTATGGTTTTTCTTATTATTGTTGGATAAATAAAATTCCTTTCAAGATGAAATCATATGGGTTTTCTTTATGTCTTTTGCCGGCTGAGATTACCGCCATGGGGTAGAGCCCAAACCGGGAGAAGGTTTCTCCTCCAAATGATGTGGTCATAAAGATTTGAAAAAGATTTTAAAAAGAAGAATGCTGAGAGAAACGATGGTTAAAATTGAGGAAACGCGAATCAGACAAGCCTGGTTCAAACTCGTTATTCAACAAATATTAGCTATCATTGAAACCGCCCTTTGGATTAACAAAAAGGGGTGCAAGGCAAGGATCGTGGTAAGGGTTTAGCCAAAAATAGGGCACAGACCTGGCTACAAATAATGGTAATTAGCCACTGTCCCCTGTTTACTTCTCTATAATCACCACTCTGGAGCCACAGAGCTGGTGGTCATAGAGATTCTTAGCTCTCTCCATAGATAACATCGCCTTTCTGAAACCTAGGGGTAGTTTCTGAGATATCTTCCAGGTCCCACATTCCAGTGGAATGGCCGACCCACCCAGACCCGCCCAGACCAGCGGCACACATGGAGCAACTGACCCAACTGGTCTTGTGACCCCTACACAAGAACCTGGTCAGCAAAGAAGACAATTTCTACAACTCTGTGGCTCCTCCCTGAGCCCGGCCAATTGGCAGATTCAATTGCCTATATACCAAACTGTCCTTAAAAACTCTGTCTCCCAAATTCCCAGGGAGGAGGATTTGAGAGACTTTCTCCCGTCTCCCCACTCAGCAGTCCGTGGAATAAACTTTCTCCATCACAACCCCGACGGGCTCAGTCCATGGGCTCTGCTCTGTGCATCAGGCAGACGAGCCCAGTTGGGCGGCAACATTGCCATCGTCTTGGCCTTCATCGTCCAAATGTGCCCTATATGTCTTCTGTTAAGCCCAAACGTCTAACACTCTACACTAGCAAGTAATATGCAGGTGACGCTTGGCAAGTCATTGGTCAATATCTAATACAGAAGGAAAGGAGACTAACATCTACTCACACCTATTGCCAGAAACTTCAAGTGCATCATCCAATCGAGTACTTTCAACGTTCTTAGAAGGTTAAGTGTTGACTTAACTTTTCATTTTAGTAAAATGAGGCTGAGAGAGGTAAATTCTCTTGCTGAAGGTATCATCACTATCACGGGAAAGACCACTGTGGCTGACCAGTTAGATACGCGAATTGAAGGTGGTGTCACAGGTCCCTGCTACTTACTCAAAGTGTGGTCCACAGTCAGCCTCCTGGCGTCCTCTGGGAGCTTGTTAGAAACCAGCCTGTCAGGCCCCCCTGTTCCTAAGGGATTGGAGTCTGCCTCTGTAGCAGGGTCCTCTCGAGGGTCCCCTGCACGTTAAGGTCTGAGAATCGCCGTTATGGAAGAGAGACAGGCACCCACCTATGCTAACTCTATCATTTCCTAGGCGAGGAAATACACTGAAAGAGCACGGTAACTTTATGAGCAAATAAATGCTAATGTATTAAAACAGAAGATAGTAAAACTCATTATTTCGAGGCCTCAAACCAGCGTTTTCAAAATCACATAGAGTTTACAATATAAACAGAGCTGATAAGAATGAGTAACATGAGAATGTGAAGATGGTGCAGCCTTTCTTCAGAGGACTCAGTGCCTTTCAAGATAGGAACTAGAACTGGGGACTACTAAGGCTCTTACCAGTTGCCCAAATGGAATATGTTAACACTTAGCACTGAACATTTAAGGTGCCATGAAGTATCTCACTGAGTCCCCACAATGACCCTGTGCGTAAGCACTACTACTGTTGTTTTGATGTCTGTTTCAGCAATCAGGATATCAACTACCCTATCAAGAAATTATCAGAGGTCTGTCAAAGGCACAGAGCCGGCAAGTTGCAGAGCTGGGACGGGCCAGCCCCTCTGCCCCAGGGCTGTGCTCACGTTCACAGCGTCATTCTGCCCCGTGTGCCACTTTGTCACAGCACAGGTAGCACTTTGGGGGAAGGCAGCCACCTAAAAGTGAGATCAGAAAACCAGTGACCCTCAAGCGACTGCTCCACGGCATTTAGCCAGGGAGTGTGACTGGCAGAGGACGAAGGCGAGATCTGCTCGGTCACATCACCACACAGTAAGGTCAAGGCGGTGGGCACTCACGAACATTTTACCGTTACCTAAGATACTGCTTATTTCTTTGGATCCCACCTCAATCCCCCAAAAAGGTTTAGGGTGCATATTTGAAAATTAACAGTTTGCTTTTGGCCAAGGAGAAAAGAGAAAAGAAAATGCTAAATTCAATTTCCGGCACTCAAACAACTTTATGCAAAGACAATGGCTCTCTGAAATGCATAATAAAACCTTCAAACATTCCAGAAATATCCTTAAAAATATAAATCTTACTGTTTGACTTTCTTTTTACAAAGGAGTACATGTTCTGGCTAGTGCGGTGGCTCATGCTTATAATCCCAGCAGTTTGGGAGGCCGAGGCGGGAAGATTGCTCGAGGCCAGGAGTTTGAGACCAGCCTGGGCAACATAGGGAGACCTCATCTCTACAAAAAATTTAAACAATTAGGCAGGTGTGGTAGTGCACGCCTGTAGTCCCAGCCACTCTGGAGGCCAAGATGGGAGAATCACTTGAGCCCAGAAGTTCACAGTTGCAGTGAGTTACGATCGTGCCACTGCACTGCAGCCTGGGCAACAGCGCAAGACCCTATCTCTAAAAAAGAAAAAAAAAAAAAAAAGAGTACATGTTCAATATGGAAAATCTAGAAAAAAAACAGAAAAAGTTAAGCAGAAAAAAATGAGAAATCACATATCTCCGTACAACCTATAGAAACCAGCTCATATGTTACTGTGCTGTCTTCCAGCCTTATTTGTATGTAGTTTGATTTTTGCATACCTTGTTTGCAGTCATATTGCACATAAAGTTTTATACCTAGTTTTCCCCTTTAACTTCATATTTTTGTCATTTACCTTACTATAAACTCTTTGTCACAGATCCTTTAAAGCTCATTAATAATCCATTGAGCAGACATATACCAACTTAACCAATTCTTATCCCATTGATGAGATCTGTAGTTTATTTCTAATTTTTCCCCTTTGTAAAGAGTTCAGTGAACTTTTTGGCTCAAACACTTTTGATTATGTATCTGTTTATTTGGATAGATATTAACTTCAAATGATTTGATTATTTGATGTATTTTGCCAAACAATGATTTGGAAGCTCAGGGCACTATACTCTCCCCACAATTCTACAATAACTTTACCTAAACCACAACTTTCATCAAGACAGGTCTGCATATAGATTCACTAAATACTGTTGTTTTCCTATGGACGGTTCCATGGTCAGCTCTGAATGAAGGTGCGATGGTTAATAAGAAACAGATTGAGTTTGCATCTGTGAATTAGTTAGCAGCAACACCCCACGTATTTGGTTCTGAATAAAATAAGGATGCATTTCATTTGCATTCACTGACAACATGAGTTTCTGTCGTCTGGTATGTTAAAACGTTTCTAATCCACCAGTAAGAAAGGTCTCACACACATACACATACACACACACATAGACACACTCTTTACTCTAGAAACTTGCAATAAAAATTCCACAGAGTCCTCTCATTTTGATTATTGCTATTTTATCCAATTTTATTAGCGTTTCCAGAAAAAAAATATTTTAGAAATTTCTCCCACCCTGGGGTTAAATGAAAAACATTCTTTCAAAAGTCAATTACCAGTAGCCCCCAACTGTTTACACCACCTCTTTATCCTTTGCAACTCTTTAAAAAAATAGTACAAGTGTTGCAAGTTTATTATAAAAAACAAAAATAAGCATTAATAAAAGAGAAGCAATCCATAATGTTACAATTCAGAAATAAACAGTTAAAATTGTATGAATTATAAATGTTTTTATGAGTATCTAATTATATGTCTGATTTTTAAGTATAACCATTCTATGCATCATATTTTGTTAACAGCTTTTTTCACTTAAGAGTATGTGCTGGTATGAAAATGTATCAATGCACTTAAGTGGATTTTGTAACATAATGTCATTGGGTACATAACACAATGTACGACATTCCAGGATTCATTTTATCCATTGCCTATTGTTGGGCAGAGACTGCATTTTTTTTTTTTACTTCTAATGTTGCATTAAACAATTTCATTCCTAAATTTTTGCCACATCCTGGATTATTTGCTCAGAAAAAATTCCTTAAAATACAAACACTGTGTCAAAGAGGAGCCACATAAAAAAAAATCAACAATATTTAAAAATCTAGTATGTTAATTGTAGAAAATTAACAAATAGAAATAACCAAGAAGAAAAATACTGAAAGCAATAATAATAATTCTAGCATATGCACATAACCATGTCTGGGCTTATTACTTTTATTTCATACATTTTCCATGCATATCTATTAAACTATACATAAATACATTTAATATAATTTTTATACAATCTATATATTTTAGATATATATTTATCTACCTACATATATATACCTACAAAAGTATATTTTTCAAGAGGCTTATTACATAGTTAATAATTGTAAAAACTTGTTGAATTAATAAATAAGTGAATAAAAATAGAGTGATTTTGTAGATGCTACATTGTAACCTACTACTTTTACTTTAAAAATATCTTTAGCATCTATTCATATTAATAACTTTTGCCCACAACATTTCAATAATGATTTAATAGAATTTATAGTGCACAAAAAATGATTTTGGAAATGACATAATCATACAATTAAGTAACACCATGCCAAAGATGAATTATTGGAAAATTTAGAGCTTTAACTGTATTTACTATAAAATAAAAAGAAATTAAAATAATTGAAATCAGTACTCCATACAAGAAGTCAGAGAATGCATTATAAAATAAATATATGAAAAAATAAGCAAGAAATTAATAGCAATATAGAATTTAATAGATTGGAAAATCAACTAATTTAGAGTCTACACATACAAGAGCTGGATCTTTGAAAACCAAAACAAAAGAATATAACCAAAAAATTATTTGAAGAATTAGAAGAACACAACCATTCTAAGTTCTGATTTCTAATACAAAAACTAAAATTAAGTATAAATATACATCATTAGTGAGGGAGCTATCACCCCAGATATGGGATTACAAAATTATAAGAGGCTACCATGGAAAGTCAACGCTAATAGATTTGATAATAGTGGTGAAACATATAATTTTCAAGGAAATTACCATGAACTAAACTTTATTTATGAGGAAGAGGAAAATCTGAATATACCAGTGATCTTGAAAACTTGAAACATCCATCATGGAACTAACTCTTTAATAATAATAATAATAATAATAATAATAATAATAATAAAGCCAGACACAGGCAGTTTTGCAAGTGCAATGTTTCAACTGTTCAAAGAACAAGAGCTTTCCCTGCTAGCTAAACTCCTGAAGAGAAGAGGAAAATAAGCACCATCATTTTATGAAGCTAGCACCAGCACTTGCAGAGAAATCTGGCAAAGATAACCCAAAGAAGAAAATCACAAACCAGTTGAATTTATGAATGTAAACACACAAACTAAAGATAAAATATTCTTTGGATTCAAACACTAAATTAAAATAATAATACATAATGACCAACATGCTATACTGCATGATTTTAAAGAGGATTTTACATTGCGAAATGTGTTCGACACAAGGAAAGCATTATAATCACTATCATTTTGTGTTATTCTAGAAATAATAATGGTGCTAAGATACTGAGAGATCCTAGATTCACCTGGAAACCTTTTTTTTTATACTATTGTCATAGAATCTTGAGATCCCACGTGAAGAAGTAAAGATGGCTTGAGTGAGCTCTCAGGGTTCAAACACGTCTCAGTTGGGGTTAAAGTTATCAGTAGCACATGTATTTTAAGCTAACTTGATAATTCTTATCATGTTTGTCATATGAGCTGTGTTTTGAAAATGATGGAGGAATAATATTAAGGGCACTTCACTGAGAGAGAATTTTTGTTTTTCTTCAATAACTTTTGTCAAAAACAATACTTGAAGGAAGTTTTGGTTCTTATAATGGAGGGAAAGCTTTCTTAGACTAACCCCCATTTGCACAGAAAACAGTGATAAACTTTGGACAAAATGTCTTTTAAAAACCAATTATTTGAGGTCAGGTGCAGTGGCTTGTGCTTGTAATCCTAGCACTCTGGGAGGCTGAGTCAGGAGGATCGTTTGATGTCAGAAGTTTGAGACCAGCTTGAGCAAGAGCGAGACCCCGTATCTACTAAAAATATTAAAAAAAAATTGCCAGGCATGGTGGTGTGAGTCGGTGGTCCCAGCTACTTGGGAGGCTGAGGCAGGAGGATTGCTTGAGCCCAGGAGTTTGAGGTTGCTGTGAGCTAGGCTGACGCCACGGCACTCTAGTCTGGGAGACAGAGCAAGTCTCTGTCTCAAAAATCAATAAATAAAATAAAAATCAATTACTTAAAGACATTGGAGAGTGATAAAACATGAAAAGAAAAAACTTGCAGGGAATTGTATACCTTGAAATAAATGAGCCTGTCTCACTGGATGAGAACATTTTCACATGGCTTTGCACTGGGAGCACTTCCCAGTTCACGTGGTATCTCAACCAGTATTATTAGCTTGTGGTGTCAAAAGATGAAGTTTGGGGATACGAGAGTGGCTCAAATTTAAAGAGGGGAATCCCAGAAAGGAGAGGGCCTCAGGAAAGTCCCCAAATCTTCTTACAGACACCCCTCTAAGCCTCGGCTAACCTTAAACTTCACATGCACGGGGGAGATTCTAAGGAGCCCAGAAGTAGCAACGGCTGGGAGGCTGAAAGGACTGAGCAGAAATGTTACCTACCACCTGCCACGGGACAGCCAGTTTGCAGTGTGTGGCCTGTTAAAGGATTATTAAACTACTCAGACTTTCCATTCCATCAAAGTGAAACACCAAGGCTCCTTAAGTTCAAGTAGTAGTAGTTTATCTGCTAGAAAAATAATCAACATGTTATGGAGGAAGAATCAGAAACCATAATCTTTATTATATATCATCCATAATGTCTAATATTGGTATAAATGTGAAAAGACACATGAAAAGGTGGGTTCCTAATCAAGAAATAAAGCAGTCAACATAAGTTGACCTTAAGATCACTCAGATGTTGGAATAGCAACAAAGAAAATGAAATACCTAGGAATATATTTAACCAAGGAGGGGAAAGACCTCTATGGGGAGAACTATGAAACACTGAGGAAGGAAATCGCAGAGAATGTAAACAGATGGAAAAATATGCCATGCTCACAGATTGGCATAATCAACATTGTAGAAATATTTATACTACCCAAGGTGATTTAGAGATTCAATGCAATCTCAATAATATACCAACATCATTTATTGCAGATCTAGAAAAAATAAGCCTATGCTTCGTATGGAACCAGAAAAGACTCCAAATAGCCAAAGTAACCTTAAGCAAAAAGAACCAATCAGGAGGCATCATTTGACCAGACTTGAAGCTACACAACAAGGATACAGTAACCAAAATACCACAGCGCTGGAATAAGAACAGAGACATAGACCAATGGATCAGAACTGAGAATCCAGATATAAAACCATCCTCATATAGCCATTTGATCTTTGACAAAGCAGACAAAAACATACACTGGGGAAGAGAATCCTTATTCAATAAATGGTGCTGGAAAAATGGTATAGCCACATATAGAAGACTGAAACAGGATCCACACCTCTCACCTCTCACAAAAATCAACTCATGGTGGATAATAGACTTAAACCTAAGGCATGAAACCATAAGAATTCTAGAAGAAGTGGTTGTAAAAACTCTTGCAGATATCTGCCTAGGCAAAGAATTTATGAAGACCCCAAAGGCAATCACAGCAACAACAAAAATAAATACATGGGGTCTGATTCAATTAAAAGGCTTCTGCACAGCCAAGGGAACAATCAATAGAGTGAATGGACAACCTACAAAATGGGAGAAAATACTTGCATGCTATATATCCGGTAAAGGACTCATAACCAGAATCTACAAAGAACTCAAGCAAATCAGCAAGAAACAATCAAACAACCCCATTAAAAAAGTTAATAAAAGACATGAACAGCAGCTTTTCAAAAGAAGATAGAATAATGGCCAATAAACATATGAAAAAATGTTCATTGTCTCTAATGATCAGGGAAATGCAAATCAAAACCATGATGAGATATCACCTAACTCCAATGAGAATGGCTTTTATCAAAAAGTCCTCAAATAACAGATGCTGGCATGGATATGGAAAAAAAGGAACACTTATATACTGTTGGTGGGACTGCAAACTAGTTTAACTTCTATGGAAAGTAGTATGGAGCTATCCCAAAGAACTAAAAGTAGACCTACCATTTGGTCCAGCAATCCCACTACTGGGTATTCACCCAAAGGAAAAAAAGACACTTGCATTAGAACTTTTATAGCAGCACAATTCACAATTGCAAAGATGTGGAAGCAACCCAAGTGCCCGTCAATACCTGAGAGGATCAATAGAATGTGGCATATGTATACCATGGAGTTCTACTCAGCCACGAAAAAAAAAATGGTGAACTGATGCCCTTTGTAACAACCTGGATGGAATGGGAGACCATCCTCGTAAGTGAAGTTTCACAAGAATAAAAAGAAAAAAAAAAAAACACCACATATACTCACTATTAAACTGGAACTAAATGATCAACATTCATGTACACACATGGTAGTAAAATTCAATGGAAATCAAGCAGATGGGAGGAGGAGAAGGGGATGGGTAAATTCATACCTAATGGGTACAATGTGCACTATCTGGGTGATGGACACATTTATAACTTTGACTCAAATTGCACAAAAATAATTCATGTAACCAAAACATTTGTACCTCTGTAATACTCTGAAATTTAAAAATAAAATCACTCAGATGTGAGAATCAGCTGACCAAGGACCTTAAAGCAGCTATTTTAAATATGTTGAAGGATTCTGATTTGGATTGAATTTAACATATCAATGTTGGAAGACAATATTGTGTATTCCAATCCATAAACACGGTAAATCTTACAATTTATTTAGGTGTAAGCTCATGGCTTTCAGTAGAGACATATAGAAACGTGTTTATGCATACACACAAGCAACATACACACACATATGTGTGTATAAATTCTCAAGCTCTGTCCACTGAAAAGGCCTAGAAGTACGACAGGCAAGAAGCAATAGGCATACCCAGCACCGAGCCGTGGCTTCTAAATATCATTTGCTAGGGCAGGGTACCAGGAATGGCTGGAGAAAAGGCTGATTCCAGAGCTGAGCAAGGAAATGGCATAACGAGCCTGAAATGCCGACTTGTGACAAAAAGTGAGGAAGTGCTTGAAGCGCCAAAAGCATATGCAGATAGCCTGAAGGAGTCCCTACTTCCCAAATCTGGTGATTTGAGCATCAAAACAAATAGATATAGCAATGTATTTTGATTCATTCTGCTAAATAAGAATCCATGACTCCATGGATTTAGATCTTTAGGTATTTAGCTAGCTGGCTGGATAAATGGAGAAGAAGTCTCTATGGTGAAAACAATGAAGGGAACAGTTGTCTCTGCAGAGGAGACTGGCTGGAAAGAGGAACTTCCTGGGCTGGTGGAAACATCTGTGTCTTGGATGTAGAATGGGAACTAATAAATGAAGAAAGAATGATGAATTCAGAAAATCATCAATGATGCAAAGTGTGCCTGATGAAAATGTGATGATTAACAGGGTATTTACGGAAGAAGTTTCTCATTTATCACAAGGTAAAACCAGTGGAGAAGTCTAGAAGATACCAGTTAGCATCAATATTGGGACAAGCCACGCAGCATCCCCTTGATCTGATGTGCCAATAAGGACAAAACATAATTGCTGTGATATTCTTAAAAAATTCTTATAAAAATTGAATATATAAAAATAAAAATTATGTTAGAAAAAAACCCTGCAGGTAAAAATACAATTAAGTGCAAAAACCCAACAAACTGGAAAAAATTCAAAACACATATAATAGATAAAGTATGTTAATGTTTCTAATATACAAAGAGGTTTTCCAAATCAGTAAGATTCATCCATCTAGAACCTGGTTTCTCACCCTTGACTGACATTTTGAGGGGCTGTGCTGTGCACCTCAGCAGCATCCTTGGCTTCTATCCACTAGATACTGGGAGCACACCCCCCAGGCCCCACCCTTGTGACAAGCGAAATGCCTCCAGACATCGCCTACTGTCTCCTGGGAGGCGGCATCACTCCTAGTTGAGAGGCACTGGTCTGTAAGGAAAATTTCACGTTTCTTCTCTGGAGGTGGGATTGGCAGGGCAGGGTGTGGGGAGGTAGATTTTTAAAAAAGGACACCTCAATCTGTCTTCCAGGTTTATCTAAGCCTTACAGTTCTAAGGGTGTTGATGTAGTTACATTCATCTCAATGACAAAGATTTAATGGGTTCTTGTCCCGCCTTGTTCAGACAAGAACTCTGTCCTCTGCAAATATCTTGCCAGGACTTCAGGAAATGCCCAGGTCAGGAGTCACAGAGGTACCCCAGCCTGTCCACTTCTGCAGACCCTGCCGCTGCGCACAATATACTGAACACTTGTGTCCTCTGTGCTTCCTCCCCAGCTGCCCTCGGTGTGCTCGTGGAACCCCGGGGTTCCTTCCCACCTGCAGCAGCTACCAGCCAGGCACCTGCCACCGCAAGTCAGCGAAGCCCCACAGCCCCAAACTCCGTGGAGGTTTGTAACGAAGTGGGACCTAGAGTCTTTCTCTGAGGCTAGTTCAGGCTGCCAGCGGGGCTCTCTGTCTGTGCTGGGACAGAGGAGGACCTGTCCTACAACCGCACAGCTGCCTCCTGCGGCCACAGTGCCACAGCTACGATAAGGATGTGGGTGAGGTGCTGAGGGAGGAGGAGGATGGACAAGCAGGTGCCGCCTGGGCAAGAGGAAGATGTGTCCAAACGCACAGCCTGCAGGTGGTGCAGGGGAGTTACCAGCGGGGCCCATGTTTGTGGGACTGCGGGAGATGATTCTGGAAAGGTAGGCAGAGGCTACAGCAAGAAAGACCTAGTGGACTATGCCCTGCATGTGAGTGGAAGTCAAGGGAGGATTTTAAGAGGAGGAGCAAAAAGAGCTCAGCCTGGCGACAGATGGAAGGCTAGACTTGCCTAAGGCCATGGGGACAGAGCCAAGATGAGAACTCAGCTCATTATAATTCCATGTTGCTTATCTTTCTTCTGTGCTTTGCAGTGTGTGCGTGTGTGTGTGCGTTCGCGTGTTGGGGGAGGAGAGGAGAGGTTGCCAAAGGTTGAGACATTGCATTAACTAATTAATTCAACAGCATTTTGCTGAGAGCACAGCGTGCCCTGGTGCTGGGATGGGCGAACTTACAAGGTGATGCAAACAGGGCAGAAGTGCCTAAAAGCCCGGGGAAGGGCGTCCGTCGCTGGTGCGCTGGTTTTGATTATTCCTCAGCTACATAAACATTCAAAGAGACGACCTCACACATTCCACAGGCATGACCAAACACTACGGCACAGGTGTTCTGAAATGAACACTGCTAGTGCAGGCGCATAGCTGCGTGGTCCTGTGACGGTCCCGGAAGGGCTTGGACCATTTTTTTAAAAAAACATAAACCGCAGTTAAAGCTAAATCAGAAAGGAAAATAGAAACCTTTCTTCATCTGCTCTGTGCTTGGTCTCATGTTTTCTAGATGGCCCGGGAAGCCCTCTGCGTGCCTTTCCCAACCCAGGAATTTGTGGAAGTGGAATTTCTCCTGTTGGCAGGATTCTGCTGAGAACTGAATTTTCTGCCGTTTTCATTACTCCTTTCTAAATGTTCCCACAGTTCTGTTTTTTACAGCCAGGTTTCCATTGCATCCTGGTTGTGGCTACACTAAAAGTAACATCTGTGTCCAAAAGGCTGGAGATTTAACATCTTTGGCTGGGAGATGTTTGCCATACGCCACTGAGGGCAAGGATTATGCCCGTTTTCCCCCAAAATCTTCCACAGTGCCCAGCACAGAACGCAACGCAGAGTAGGTGCTTTATTTTTGGCACTGCCATATGTCTCACGCAGCAGGACACCCAAGGCGATGGCTGCAGAAATGGGTGCACTGGGAAAGGACTTGCCAAGACACGTGATCCCCCCGCCTGGACTTGTTTTATACCAAAATGGAATTGAGAAAAAAGCCCCAGCTCTGTCCAATAATAACACTCTGTTGTTCAGGCTAGTGGGGGCTCTGAATCATATTTAAGGTATTTAGATAAGCAAAAAAAAAAAAAATTGTGCATGAGAGCAAATTGATACCTCTCACAGTAAGAACATGGTTGCTACGGTGACCCGCTGGGATAGCTGAGATCCATGCAGCCACCATATTAGTTGAGACCTCAGTTACATAAAGAGCTCTGTTCACCTAAGGAAAATGTTCTTGACAATATTTAATGTAATTTGCTTAATTCATAAGGAACTACAATTGCAAAATCTTTTATTAGTTATAATATTATAACTCTGCAATGGTATGATTTTTGACTATTATAACACTTTTGGACTATTATAATACTTTCCCAGAACTGGCTCCAGGGGAAACATTTTTTATTGCCTCATAAAGAAACCTGATTTTTGGACCAAGGTATTTCTAAAGAACATTTTAACATAATTATTTTTCAATAGGTATAGAAAATTAAATTCATTTATATAGTAACAAAAAGTACACAACGGCCATAAAAATAGAAGTGCGGATTCTAAATAGTTTACTATTAAAATTAGGCAGATGTCTCTCCATCTCAATTAAAATGAGTCTCAGTATAGTAGATTTCAGTTTGCCAGTGGAGTAATAAAATATCTCTGCATGAAAACAATAGCTTAGTATATTCTTGTGTTTTTATCTTACTACTCTTTACATTCATGAGCAAGTCTATTTATTTATTATACAAACATTTATGTTGCAACCAAAATGATTTAGATCCATGGGTTCAAAGGTGAATAAAACACAGTCCTCACCCTTGAATAATTCATGTTATAATGAGTGCAATCAGGAGGAATTAGCATTTACAGAGTGCCTGTTATCTCAGTCTCCTTGTCACAGGGGCATGGCTAACCCTGTTACAAAGATGAAGAAAGTGGAACCCAGAGATCTTAAATTACTTGCTCAAGGAAATATTTACAAGGTGGAAGAATCTACATAAAAATCCATGACTGAAAACATACCACTCATTAAAAAGTACAAAAATGCTGATATTCATTAATAAGTAAGAAGCTGAGACATTTATTCACATAATATATACTCCCCTCTCCACCACCTCTCTTTCATTCCCTAATGACCTCACTCCCAATGACCTCACTTTGGGACTAAATGTGTTTCTATGCCAGTTATCTTTGGCATTCAAGAAATAGAATGGCAGTGGCTCACACCTATAATCCTAGCACTCTGGGAGGCTGAGGCAGGAGGATTGCTGAAGCTCAGGAGTTTGAGACCAGCCTGAGCAAGAGCGAGACCCCATCTCTATTATAAATAGAAAGAAATTAACCAAACAACTAAAAATAGAAAAAAATTAGCCAGGCATAGTGGCATGTGCCTGTAGTCCCAGCTACTGGGGAGGCTGAGGCAGGAGGATTGCTTGAGCCTAGGAGTTTGAGCTTGCTGTGAGCTAGGCTGACACCATAGCACTCTAGCCTGGGCAACACAGTGAGACTCCGTCAAAAACAAAAAAGAAAGAAAGAAATATAATGGCAGAGTAGCTTTTATTGGACAAAGCCTCCTACAGATAACAACTATAAAAGCTGGAAAAATTTTAAATACAACTTCTTGTGGGTCCTGGAAAAATATGGGAAACAGGTAGAAATTATAGGACAGCAGATGTTTGGAAGAAGGGAACGGTACTGGGTATTTTCCATTTTTCTTTTTTTTTACTGCATTTTGCCTATGGGCAGATTCCAGTAAGCGTCATGTGTGGCTGCTAAAACTTGGATACAAACCCACAGTCTTAGAATAGAAATCTTTTAGTCTCAGTGGCTGGAAAACCAGAAGGAAGGAGATTACAGAAGACCAGAGATTTACTTCAAAGGACAGAGCCAGAGAAAAGGAGTCACATTTTTTTTTTTATAAGTCCTTGAACTACTTATGTACAGGATGGCTCCAATAATCACAGTGGAGAATAAAATTTAAAAAAATAGATTTTTAACTGCCTCTTGCCCAAGGGAGGATGAGTTTGAGTTCGGATAAATTAAATGCAAACAAAGCAAAATATCAAAGCTCTGTGGAGGAACATAACAAAATACATCATTCACAGTGTTCAGTATATTGTGCAAAATTACCAGATATGCAAAGAAACAGGGACATGTGACTCCTACAGAGAGAAAAGGCCACTGACAGAGACCGAACCTGAGGGAGCCAGGTGTTGGAGTTATCAGACAAGAACTTTAAAGCAGCTGTTATAACCATACTCAAGGAGATAAAGGAAAATATGCTTATAAGGAATCAGCAAACAGGAAATCTCAGCAAGTCAGTAGAAATTATTCAGAAATATAAAGAAGATCCAGAAGATCTTGCTGAATTCAAAAATCCAACTTCCCAGCCTTCCCAAAACCTGTGTTAAGAGTGAGGAAGCTGGGGAACGAGTGAGAGAGGACAGAGAGAATAGTGTAATTTTTAAACAAAGTTTCTTCCTCGTTAGTGAATGCAGGCATTGGAGATGTTATCAGTCATGGATTTTTATTTACTTTACCCATTTCATCATGTCTCTCCTAATAAAACACTCTCAAATAAAAAAATGAGTATAGCTATAAAATCCTTTGCTGAAGCCTTAGAAACATTTAAGGTAATTTTTTACAGGCCCTCTCATCTAGACAAAAGAGCATTTAAGTGTCTTAGAGGAGCATCTCACATACCCTCTTGGGATATCAAAATGGTTATGTCTGTTGTTCAATAGCTCCCTTGCTTGAAATTCAGTGGAGAGTGGCCGGCCTTGAAGAGATCTGTGGGTGTAGTTTTTGTCCAATGGGCTGAGCCTCAGTAGGATTCCTAAGAAAACTTTATTTTGTTAAAAGAGAATTATACCACTATAAGTCTTGACAATTTGGACTAAAAGGGACAGAAATGTTCACAGTGGGTGGGAAAAAGGCTGAAAAAGCTACTCAGATGCAAAAACACCAGGCGTTTTCTGATGAAAAAGAAGGATGAATCAGAGAGAGAAACCAAAAACTAATAGAAGAGAGAATATAGTCCCAAGGAAATCTCTCCCAGGTAAGGTGACTGAGCCTTAATAAGGATACTGGAATATAAACACAGCTGGTTTTTAGAAATGCTCTGTATCAGTGACGGCTATGTGCTTCCCGTTTTCTTCTTTTTGAATGATAGTGTCTACTGCAGCTTTCCTGTCCTGACTCATGATTGTATATTGGGGGTTTTTAGTGAGCAGAAGATATGTCTGTTTAGTTCACAGGTCTTCAGATCAAGATGAGCTCTACTCAAGGAACTTAACTCTCATCTGGACTAATTTGGATGTCCAGATCTTGGATTTCAGGTCTGAGCATGATATCTTAGTGGCATGAGACTCTCAGGGTCCTGGGAGGTGGGAATGGCTCATTAGGGTGGAATGTAGCAAACTGATACTTTGATGGTCTCCAGTGACCCTTACTACATGGTTTTCACACTCTGGGCTTGGCTATGTCACCAGCTTTGGTCAACAGGAAATTAGCACACCTGATACAAGCAGAAACTTGCCATATGCTTGTGCATTGGGATCTGTCCTCTTGGAACACACCTTATTGGAACCTAGCCAGCATGCTGTTAGGAAGCCCAAGCTGGTCAGGAAGAAAAGCTATAGGGAAAGGGCGATATACCAAACCACCTCAAATAAGGTAGCAGACACGTTGAAGAAGCTACTGCAAATGTTCCATCCCCATGGATACAACATGGGAAAGACATGAGACATGCCCTCCATGTCGTACCCAAATTGAAAAATTGTGAGTAAATAAATTATTGTGTTTTTTTACTTACATGAGAGTAGACTTTATGCAGCTATACATAATAGAAAAAAAAAACAAATAAAATATTTCTGAATTGAATATAACAGTAATGTAAAAATTTTGACTAACCTATCATGGGTAAGGTGGAATAGAGTGATTCAGTGATAGATCAATTACTAAAATAAATAAATAATCAATAGCTATTGATATAATGAATCACACAGTTCAACTAGGAAAAAAACGCATGGTGATATGAAAAGACAATAGCTCTCTGAATAAAATTCAATCCCTAATACACCTAAAAAAAATTAGGATAGTAGACGCTCTTGCTGCCCTGATGAGATTTTCTTTACTAAAACATCAAAAAGTCCCCCAGAAGCTGTGTCAACCACTAAAAGCTCACAGCTACAACTTCTCCAGAAAATGACACTGCAGAATAGAAACTGCCTTCCCCTGGGCTTTCCTTTCCTGCTCTGGTGGCCTGCAGCCCATGGCTGGCTGACATAGGGCCAGGAAAGGCTGACATCCTCGCCCTGCTGGGGGCTGAGCCTGGGGTACAGTCTGTGCTCAGGCTCCAGCTGTACTCCAGTAGAGACCACTTCTCTCTGCGTCCTCATTCTCTGCCCTCCCTGCTTGCCTGCTCATTTTTTGTTCCTGCAATCACTTTCTTAGCTGATTACGTGAACCCAAATCTCTAGCTTGAGCAGTATTTCTGGCATTAGAGCAATATAAGGAAAGGAACAATTACAAGGTTTGTGGAATTTGGCAGCTACTGTGAGACACCACTGAAGCTTTGATGAGAGAGAATGGCAAGCTTGTTGCAATCAGTCGCCAGTTCAAGGTCAAGTGTAAAAGCCTCTTTGGGCTTTCTTTCTTTCAGGGCCTCTTTGACAGTGTTCAGAGCAATCCTCGTCTTCTACAGCTGCGGTGGAGATGGGAACCAGGCTGAGGAACAGGATCATAACCAAATTGTAAGACTGGCAAGACATCAGAGAACACAGAATTCCCAGTCCTGGGGAGTTCCCAACACCAAAGTCAGGGCCCTGAGTGAGAAGGAACAGGGCCTGGAGATTTGGGACCGGGCTATTTGGATAGTGGCATGTAAGAGCCTTGACACCCAGATTCCCTGGAACTCTCTGGGACAAAGAAGTATTTCACTGTTCCCCAATTCTTGCTTAAAGACTATGACGAAGCCTCAAATGACACAGGTCCCCCCTAAGACAATGCTTACCTTTCTTAGGGTCTCACCACCTGCCCCAGCCTCCAGACCAATATGTAGAGCTATTCCCCAGTGTAAGTACATGGAACCAGTAATGGTGGCTCTAAGATATACACTCAGACCACACAACTCCAGAACCTGTGCTCTTAACCGTTTTGCTATACTGTCTGAGTCTTCTAATGAGACAGCAATAATCTCTTAGAACTATGTTGTCCCACACTGTAGCTACTAGCACATATGGCTTTTTAAATTGACATCAGTTAAAGTGAAATGATATGGAAAATTCAGTTCTTCAATGACACTAATCCCATTGCAAGTGTCCAGTGACCACACATGGCTAGTACTGCCACATCAGTAAGTATAAGTATAGGATGTTTCCATTATTACAGAAAGTTCCATCAGATAGCACTGACTTAGAACATATGATGGCAAAAATGCAATCATACTCAATATGTTAGGAATAAAATAAAATAAAATGTGCTTACCAAAAAACTTAAAAATAAACAAAGCCTATATGGAACAAAAGTCAAAGCTTTGTTACGTAACACAAAAGAATAACTGCAAAGCCATCCCGCATGCCTAGGGATGAGGGTCAACATTGCAAAGAAGTCTATTTTTTCCAATTTACTTTACACATATTCTAAGTAGCATCAGAATAGGATTTTATTTTGCATTATACTTTGACACAATGATTCTAAAATTATTCTGGCATGGAGAAAATATTGCTAGTGAAGAATGAAAAGAGATTTTCATTTCTAGGAATATAATTCACTGTATTCATTTCTTGGGGCTGCTATAACAAACTACCAAAAACTTAGTGGCTTAAAACCAGAAATTTGTTCCCTCACAGTCAGGGAGAAGTCAGCCAGAAGTCCAGAGTCCAGCAGGGTGGGCTCCCTCTGGGAGCTCCAGGGCAGATTCCTTCCTTGCCACCCCCATAACTCTGGGGCCTGCCTGGCTCCCCTGGGCCTGGGGTCCCCTTGCTCCATTCTCTGCCTCCATCTTCACATTGCTTTCTCCTTTTTGTGTCTGTCCTGTCTCCAGGGCACCAACAAACCCCCAGTAACCTGCTGCCCTCTTCCAAGAACACTTAGAATTGGATTTATGACCCACTCAGATAATCTAGAGTAAATGCCTCCTTTCAAAATCCTTACCTTAATAACATCTTTTGCCATATAAAGTAATCTTTACTCTTTTACCAGTCAGGTAATACTCACAGGTTCTGGGGATTAGGACATGGATACGTCTTTGTGAGGGAGACCATCCAGCCCATTACATTTACATGGTAAAATATTAATATTTAAAATAGCATGAAAGTACCAAAGGAATCTAGACACTATGGGAAATGAAAAAGGGGGTGAGGTCTGAGAGGTATGCAGGGGTCAGTGGGCATAGCATACGATTTTTAGCCTCGCAAGCATTCACATTTTTAAAATATTGAATTTTTTCCTATGTTTTTTGTAATCACTCAAGATTTTATTTTTAATCAAATATCCAAAGTTGGCAATGACATGGGAAAAGGGCGCTATTATACTGCTAGTAGAAGTACACATATAGACATTAATAAAGCCATCCTGGAAGGCATTTGGGGAGTATTAGCCAAAAGTCCTAAAAGGCACATATGCTTTGATCCAGCCACATAGCCTAAGGAAATAATCAAAGATATTTGTAGACAATGTATAGACAAAGGTAATCGCAACTCAATTATTTTTAAAAGTAAAATTGGGGGCAAACTCAAATGTCTAACAATGGGAAACTGCTTTTCTAAGCAATGGGACATTCACATAATGATACAGTGATGAATATTTAGTAACAGGAGAAGTCTGTATTTCTAGGCGGAAAAAGAGCAGGCTTCAAAACAGTATATAGGATGATCTAATTGGTGTAGGTTCTATGCTTGTGTACTTAAGTATTGTGTTTGTGTGTGTGTGTGTGTGTGTAAAACATATACATAGAACCAAAGAAAGATAAATTAAAATGTTAGCAATATAATATTTTACTCAGGGAATTAGTACATTTAATAATTCATTGTATTTTTTAAAACAAAATTTGTTGTCTGTATGTAATGATAAAATTTGATTAATGCATGACTTAAAATTACAAACTCATTAAGCAATCTTCTGCAGAAAATAAAATTTAAATCACCCCAAACCAGACATCAGAGAAGAACAAAGCGTTTCTATTCTATTCTCTCTCATTTGCTTTGAATCAATTTGGCCTTTATGAAACTATCTTGAAAAATTAACAGTGGGGTACAGACAAATGTTTGTATTAAAATTTAAGCCGAGATACAGGATAAAACATGTACAGATGCTAAGGATCATTGCTGTGTAAAACTACTAATATAATTTCAACTGGAAGAATGTATCAGAAAACAAAAAGATGAATAATGTTATTAGTGGGGGTGGTGCAATTATTTTGCAAAACTTTTTATTTGATTGATTCTTTATGAGGCTTTGTAATGTGTACAAAGGAAGTTCAAGTCCCTGTGTTTCATCCCTGCCTTTTGCTACCTGTTTCCACAGTAACAATTCCTGGACACCCAGAATTGGCCACTGGTCCTTAACCTCTCTGTTCACTTTGGAGCAGGGAGAAGTGCCTGCTTTTTCCCCATTGAAATTCCCTTCCACTCAGTCTTTTTAAGCTGGAAAAAGAAAATTATAAACACCTGTGAGGCATAAAATCTCCTGACTCTGTAAAAAATACATATTTATTATTATTTTTCCAATCAAGAAAGTTTTCTTTTTGCCTGAGTTGTTTTCCTTGCCCAATTCAGTTGTATCAGAGCTCAGAGCCAGAGTCCAAGGCCCTGAGCAGAGACTTGGCTCTGTCATAATGGCCTGTAGTCGGTTTCCAACAGGTTAAGAACCTCCTGTGTATCAGACATTTATTTAGTGGAGCCAGCGGGTTTCCTCCAATACACTTTTCAAAATATTCACATAAAAGGATGGTTTGTGTATAACCTTGTGCTTGACTTTACTTGGACAATATCCTTTAAACATAATTTCATGTTAGGCCTAGTTAATATTTATGCCTCGCTGTTTTTGTTAAGAGTTGTAGTTCTATGTAGAGAAAGAACAGTGGGTGGGCAGGCTCTCGCCTTGCTGAACGTGCCCCAGCTGAGTTAGGGCAGGCTCTCAACTCTGCCAGACTCTTTTTCCAAAGGCAGATGTGTGTCCCTCTCTTATCCGACTCCCCAATCTCCACATCTTGCCTACCCTTCTCCCATACCTTCTTCATAAGAAAGTTTAAATCACAGATAATCGCCGATCTGGAACAGATCAAAGATCACATTGTACCCTGCATTGTTTCTTGGAAACAAATACAAAGGATGAACTGTTTCAATGTTACTTCACACATAGGAAATGGCAATAGTAGAGCTACTTACAGTTTTGAAAAGTTCAAAGTTTGTTCTTATAGAGTCTAGATAATTTGGAAGACTGAATTTATATGGACATACATACACCACCCCCCAAGAGATCATTTAAATATATTAAATTCCAAGAGAGGAGACTGGACCACTATTTTGAATACAGATAGCACACCTTGTACGATAAGCAAGGTTCACAAAACTGTAGGCACAACTCATAATGAAGAAAACAACATATTAGTGAGAACTCTCTGAGATTTTTATTAATTACAGGTTACAACCTTGGG